>JAYMSV010001484.1:0-12749 GCA_036897745.1 Erodium moschatum | reverse complement strand
TTAGAGATACAAGAACTTGGATATCCTGAATAACATTGCCAACTAGTGATAGAGGGGGACCTTGGCCAGCCGGATAAGAGTCAGCATGCTCAATGCATCACTCCGGATGACGATACTAGTCCATTGTCTTTCCCAAGCCAGAGCCAACATCATAGCAATTGTAAAGACTTCGATGAGAAATGGGTCCCATGTCCCAAGCACCGTCCCGTTACCGGCTTCCACAGCTATGCCCGAGTCGGATCTACAGATAAATTCCCATCCTGATTTGTTACTCTCTTAGAATATCGCACCGTTGACATTGATTATAGTGTACCCTGGTGAGGGAAGCGTCCATGTGGTATCTCCCGGTGTGTGTACCACACGTCTCGATCTAGATGGTTGGGCCAGGGCTTCGAGCCATACGCAAAGGTGACTCCGAGCTTGGACTTGTAAGGTCACTGGGGAGGGCTGGACCTCCTTCCACACCCATGCATTTCGTAGTATCTGAGGTTGGACCCATTATTCCAACCAAATGGTTACGGTAGTAAAGGGGAAATGGAGGAAAAGATGGTCCACTGTCTCTAGCAAAGGGGCAATAGAGGAAAAGATGGCTCACTGTCTTAGCATGATTGTCGCAAATAGGACAGAATAGAGACATGAGGACAAAACGGTGGCACATATTTGCAACTACCAGAAGGGAACCCGCCAGACGGCGCCATAATAAGATATGAATTCGCGGTTGGACCTTCAGTTGCCATATAGTTTCCAAAACTGATTGGGTTGCGGGAGGGGTGACTCCCCTTGGGCGTAAAGCCTGATACCCAACCTTTGTAGAGTATTGAACTTTTGGATCAGCCTCCCAATACCATGTATCCTCTTCCTGAGTGGCAGATAGCAGGATGGCCAAGATGGCCGCTTGGTCCCGGGGCGAGAATAAGGTTTGTATACGGGGAACATCCCATCGTCGTGGTGTTGGGAGGATAAGGGAGTCCATCGTAGCCCTCTCAAGCTATAGAGATATTGTGTGGATGTAGGAGTCTTCAGATTTCAACCATGGTGTGATGAGTATGGTCGTGGTGCGGCCATTTCCCAAGGTCCGTCGTAGCCCCGAAGAAGGCCGGAGAAGAAGAAGAGCAGTGGCGACTTCAAATCGCCGAGTAGATTTGGAAAATCTGGGGTCTTGAGCTCGTTCGTTGCCTCAACGAAGATGGATACTACACGATCCTACAAGCTCCGGCCATAGCGAGCTCCAACTCCCGGTGATTGTAGATCTCGAGCTCCCCTTTCGATCTCGAGCTCCGACCACAGATCTTGGTTTGCTAGATCTGGATTTGGTCGACCGCGCATCGTCTCCAGCCCCTCGTTATTGTTCCTCGTCTGCGGCTTTTTAAAGTTGGGTCTGAAGAGAAGAGCGATGGGTAAGAACCCAGATGCCCAGATCTATAGATTGATGAACCTGTATGTAGATCCCGGACCACGGCGTCGGCTTTCACGAACAAATCTGATAATAGAGGAGGAGGAAGAAGGCCGAGGGAGAGGGAAAAAGTTCGGGGAGGGGGAAAGAAGGCCGAGTGAGGGGAAAGAAGGTCGGAGCGGTGTAACTCAGTTGGGAAGGTGGAGGAGCTCACCGGACGGAATCGTGAGGGCCGTGAAGATGAAGTTAGTTCAGATTTGTTGCCCTTGTTCAAATTTGTTGTGGTTTGGGGATTGGGGTTGTAGAAATTAGGAGTTTGATTTGGATTTGTATTTTTTTTTGTTCAGATATGTTGTTCAAACTTCTCCCTTGGATTTACTGTAGTTTTTGGTCTTGCGAAATGAAGAACATGAGGAATGGTCGACCATGGTTTGGATCTAGAACAAATGAACATGATTTTTTTTAAAAGTAAACAAATGAACATGAAGAACAAATTAGAAAAAAAATTAAAATTAAAATATAACATAAAAACAAAGAATAATGGTAACAAATAATTAAATCTAATTTTATATAATTTTAGAATTTGGAAAATATATTTATAAAAAAACTAAAATTGAATCTTATATCCTCCCAAAAAAGAATTTCATATAAAAAAAGGAAAAAAAATTAATCAAGGAAATACAAATTATTTTAGAAAATATATGTAATGGCGTATTTGTAATTTTTTGAAAGTCATGTTTGACTTTATAGTTATAAGGATAAGGGAATTTTCATCATTTTTGTAAAAATTAACAGAGTTTTGAACAGAAAAACCAACGGTGATAAAAATTGAAAAGTTTGGGGGTTGTATGAAGCGTTTAAAGATCGATGGAGGTAAGTTATAAATGCGTATAGTTATATGCTGCTTTTTGAAGTTTTCCCTTCTCAATTAATGTTCTTACGAATATTCATCTATACCCATATGGTAAAACATCCTTCGATATTCTGATCATGATTTTTCACGTGGAAATTCTACCCCTAAATCAATTCCACCGGAATGATTTTTCCTCATATTTGCCAAACATGTTTTAAAATGACATTAGTCGGTGTCACGTGACTCAATGTCAAAATCATCTATCATTTCATTTTCATGGAAAGCGTACTGCTTTTCATGGAAATCGATTTTCAATTCCATGGTTCTCAATATGTGAGAACAACTTATATGCATTTGCTCATTCCTTGTTCTTCTGGAACTAACGGTCTTGTTGGAAATGATATTCTTCTAAAATAAATTTCTATAAGCACTTTTATCATGCTCATTTATGAACAGCCAGTTTGGCAAGAGCGATTGATTCTTTCGGAATCAATTCTATTGGAACAAATTCTGATAGTGAAGACTTATCATATGTTCATCATTAAGATTTGCCTTATTGTTTCCCTATCGGAATAAATATTATTTGATCCAAGTAGCCTCTCGCGCTTCTAGCATGTATAAGAGATTCCCCGCTTTCACAAACCGTTTTAATCTTTGCATGTATCTTGATATCACTTGGTTATTTTTATAAATTCCCCAAGCATTTGGTCTCCAACATTTCTAAATGTGCAAGCTCTTGCACTTCAAGTACATATCTTATGCGACAAAAATAAATTTCCAAAAATGTTTCATACCTTACTTCAAGAAGGCCTTTTTGTCTTCACTTTAAGGTGAATGATATCGTCTCATCAAAATTAAACTAATAATAAGGGATGTTAGGAGGAATATTACTCTTTTACCCTTATTTAATAATAAGGTATTATAAAATAAAATAATTTTAAAAATAATCAGAAAATAAAAACTTTACAATTTTTTTAAACAATAAAAACTTAATCATCTCATCTAACTTATTATAATCTAACCAAGTTAATGTGAACGTAAAATGCATCTATTCTAAATGTTTTAGCCCACATTTCTAAGCTTTTGAGTCCCGGGATTATGCGATTTAATGTATTTCTCTCTCTATTTATGTAATTGGTCTCTTTTGAGGGGTATTTAAGAGTTTGATGTGAAATAAGGAGTTTTGGAGCTAAGAACATAATTACGAGCAAGACTTAGAAGTGGAAGATTATACAATAACTTTGAAGATCATATCAGAAAAGCATCAACAACAGCAAGTTCTGAGCTTGGGGAAGACCTCACCCCGGCGTCTTGGTGTAGTGTCCAGGATGATTCATTCGTAGTCATCGGACCGCCGAGCACTCTAGTTCATGCTAACATCCATCATCTTAGTGTAATCTCTTCTCACAAGCCAAATGTCCAAATTGGTGTTTGATATTTGCACTTCAACTCCTCCGGCAACAGCAATAGCCATAGATCTCGTGGAAGCAGCTCAACAAAATCATAAGGAAATGGAAGAACAAAGAGGGGAAGAGTCACAAGCGTCCTCTGCAATAAGAAAGGAGATAGAACAGGTCTACAAAGAACCCATGAAGGAGGGGCAACACTACTTCAAAAAAGATGTCAATGGCCAATGGAAGCAATACAGACAAGTCAAGTCAATTGTCATTGCAGATAATGCGCAAGGGAAGCAGATTTCATCCTCTCTAGGCTCACCTCCGCCGGGTTTTGAAGATGTGCTACAAGTTCAAAGCAATAAAAGAATAAAATTTGGAACATTGCCCCTATTTCCAGCCTTAATCTGCAATCTTCCACAACAAGCACATGCGTTCTGGCTAGAGAAGCTCTTTGAACCAATCCAGGGATTCTGTAAAGCACTCTTGGCTCCAAAACCAAATATAAGGGGTAAATTTTATGGCTTTGCTTACTTCAAAAGCAAACAAGCTCTGAGAGAAGCAATAACGACATACAATGGACTCATTATGGGGCAAAACAAATTGTACATTACCTAAGCAAGAGACAGAACCAACAATCATCCTCAGTCACAACACTACTCAAGCTCCAATACTGCTCAAGCAACAGAAGAAAATCATCTAACCTATGAAGACTTCCTACATAGAGGATCGGTGGTAACAAAACAAGCCTCTTTCATGGAAAGAGCTCACCTGGAAATTGCACATTTAAACCTCTCAATTGAAGCCATTATGAGAGAGATTGCTCTTCAAGGTGTTTATGAAATTCAGCTCAAATCGATAGGAAACAAAGCGGTGCTGGTTCATTGTCCAGACCAAGCTTTTGATGATGAACTGCACAAAGATAAAGGTGGATGGTTGCAAACATGGTTAACTTTTTTACCAGGCTATGAGAAATTGCTTAACAAAGGAGCAAAAGTGGTATGGGTAGCTATTCATGGGATTCCATACAAGGGCTGGTGTGATGAATCCTTTCAAGCAGCAATCATAAATCATGGTACTCTACTATATACACATCCTGCAACAAAAGAAGGCACTAACATAGACATAGCTTATGTATTGATTCACACTCACCATCTTGCTGCATTTATAGAGGAGAAACAAATATATTTGGATAGGTGTCCTTACAAAGTGCTTATAAATTCCATTGCCATCAATGATCTACCCACATTCCCAGCATTAAAGTCACCCTCAGCCTCATTAAGGTCGGATTCTTCTCTTCAAAACTCTGATGACAATATGTCATCAGAGTTTGGGACTATGCAGACTGGAAGTTTGGAAGATTCTGATAGGTCTAAAGAGTGTGAGGAGAATGTAGCTACTCCTACTGAGGACTCTGCAAACATAAATACCCATCATTCTCCCCCTCAGTTATTGCAGAAAGAGAGGCATCAATGTAATGATCAACAGATAGCAAAGGATCCTACTCAGTCAGAAAGTGCAGCACAGGATATTTTCAGCAACTTAATAGCCAAGGATGCCTATGACTCTGAAAGAGTTCAATCGACAGGCCATTCTAAGGATTCTGAACAAATCAATCAACCATGGGGGAAAAAAGTAACTTCCTCCCCTAAGGAAGCCTTGCCGATCTATACAGTACTTGTTCTTCCTTCTCTAGAGCCTCCAATCATGCCTTTGGTGGAGGAAATATCTACAGTGCAAGTTCAGTTCGAAGAAAGTCAGATCCAAAGGGAGATAATTACTGATATCCAATCCAAACCTTGTCAGCTCAAAAATGCAGCAGAGGATAATCTGGAGGACAAAAGGAACAACTCACCCTTCAGCCCGGTGGACATATCATCTACCCAGGTCCATACACAACCATCAACTCCTATTTTAATTCAATCAAGTACGATAGCAAATCAAGAATTAATTAGGGGTGAGGCTCAAAAATTGAACCCATGCTTAAGCTCACCTTTACATTTATTGATTACTGACAATTCCTTGAGCAAGGGCCCCATTCAATCTTCCTTAGAAGATATTCAAGGGCTGGACTTTTTGGGTAGTGGCCAAGTTCTACCATAAAATCATCAAATTTCCCTCCAAGATCAAATTCAAAAGGCTCAAATTGAAGAAGTGGCTGACTTTCTAGTCCTCACAAAAAACCACCCTGCCAGTGTTGAGAAGATCAACTCAAAGAAGAAGAAAGAAAAAGGAGGCAAAATATCCTCACCTCACACTTACACTACCAGATCAAAACTCAAAGGCAAAGGCCCTCTCTCTCCAGTTCCTACTCAGATTGCTGCTGCCACAGTTCCAGCCCCACATCTGAAAAACAAAGACTTTCTAGAGGAATCTTCTTTAGCAAAAAAAGCCCGGGCTTTTGGGAAATCAATAGGGCTCAAGGCAAGAGTGGATGATCACATTATTCTCCAACAACTGGCAGATTTGGATAATCAAAACAATCATGCTGTTCATTTAGATGGAGGCTCTGAGGATGACTTTCTAGACCTAGACAAAGATTCTGACAGTGATACTCAGTTGGAGACTCAAGCCAACTGCAAGATCTCTCACTATAGTATGAAATTCCTCACTTGGAATGTGAGGGGGATTTCATCTCAGCAAAAGAGAAGAAATCTCAATGCCTTGTCATACAAGCAAGCTCCATCCTTTATTCTCTTACAGGAAACCAAATTAAATTCCTTGCCTAATAATTTTCTCTCTAGTTGTGGTCTGGCTAGGGGATGGGAAATCATTCACACAGATACAATAGAAACCTCAGGAGGCATAATATCAATGTGGAAAGCCACAGACTTCCTCTTTGACTCCTATCTTCATCTGGATGGAGCCATATTATGGAGAGGTAAGATATGAGGTCTTTGGCCATCTTGAAACCCAGATTGCAACACTCACTACTGAATTAAATGAGATTGACTCTACAGTAGAAATCAGAAATCTCAATCCCTCTGAATGCTCTAGAAGAGGAGAAATAAAAGCATGTTTAATTCAAAAATACAAACTACTAGCCAAGCTATGGAGCCAGAAAGCAAGAAAAAAGTGGCTGGATGGTGGGGACAAAGGGTCCAAATTCTTTCACAAGATAGCAAATTTCAAAGGCAATTATAAGCAGATCTCTCACATCCTATACAATGGATCCATTTTATCCACTCCTCTTGAAATAAAAGAAGCTGCAGCTATACATTTTGTTGTAAGATTCAAAGCAGAATCACCCTCAGATGTATCACTTCATGAGCTGCCCTTTGCCTCCATATCCTCACAACAAGCAAATTGGTTGGAAAGCCATATCACTGAGGAAGAAGCCTTTCAAGCTGTAATGGCTTGCCATCCAGAAAAGGCAACAGGACCAAATGGTTTTACTATCAAAATTTTCCAAGTTTGTTGGCAAATAATTAAACCAGACTTCATGGCATTTCTATATAGCTTCTCACAAACAGGTCAACTTGGAAAAGGCTTGAACTCCTCTTTTATTGCCTTAATTCCAAAGAACCCAGCTCCTTTGTCCTTTGATGACTATAGGCCCATAAGTCTAATGGGAGGACCCTATAAGATTCTATCTAAAATCCTAGCCACTAGATTAAAACAGGTGATAGCTTTTGTGGTGGGAGAGGAACAAACTGGATTTATTCAAGACAGGCAAATAGTGGATGGGATTGTCATTGCATCTGAGGTGGTAGATTACATTAAATCTACAAAAGAAAAGGCAATTATGTTTAAAGCAGATTTTGAAAATGCCTTTGATAAACTCAGCTGCAGTTATCTGTTAAATATCCTCTCAAAAATGGGCTTTGGAGTCAAATGGAAATTATGGTTCATCTCCTGTCTAAGGGCTAATGTCTCAGTCCTGATAAATGGTTCTGCTTCAGCAGATTTTCAATTGGAAAGAGGCCTTAGACAAGGCTGTGCTTTGTCCCCTCTTCTTTTTGTCATTGCTGCAGAAGGCTTGAATCAATTGTTGAAGGCCTCTATAAGTCAAGGAGTATTGAAAGGGATCCAACTCAATAACTCAGAACTCATCATTTCTCACCTGCAATTTGCAGATGATTCTGTGTTCTCCTTGCAAGCTTCCTCTGAAGGTGCCTTGGTACTTAAGTTTGCCCTGTCAATGTTTAAACTTACAGCTGGTCTCTCTGTGAATTATGAAAAATCAGTTGCTATCTTCTTCAATGTCAATGAGGAGGAGAAAAATAGTCTATTGCAGATATTGCAGTGCTCCTCAAGTTCTCTTCCCACTAAGTATCTTGGCTTTTTACTAGGAGCAAATCCAAAAAAGATCAAAACTTGGGACTCCATAATGGAAAGATTTAAAGCATCATTAAGTCTTTGGCAAGCTAAGTCCCTGTCTTTCGGAGGAAGAATTACCCTCATCAAATCAACTCTCAGTGCTTTGCCTCTATATTTTTTCTCCATAATCAAAGCTCCAAAAGGAGTCTTGAAAGCTCTAGAATCTTGGCAAAGGAGATTCTTATGGCATGGCCATTCTGCTGCAAGATCTTTTAGCAAAGTCAATTGAAAATCAGTTTGGAAATCAAAAAAGGAAGGAGGCCTAGGTATTAAAAGCTTGGCTAAAATGAACATTGCCTTACTATCTAAATGGTGGTGAAGATTTGCCTTGGATAAAAACTCACTGTGGAAAAGGGTGATTTGCTGCAAATATGGCTGGTCCACCTCAGACTGGGACCTCTCCTCATTTCCAGAAATAAGAAGTACTAGTTTCATGATTCACATCCTAGCTCTCAATGCAGATCCAGCCTTTCAAGGAATATTTGGAGTGTAAGGCCTTTCATGGAAAATTGGAAAAGGAAATAGAGCCCACTTCTGGCTTGATGTTTGGTGGGGAAATGTAGCTTTCAGTCTACTATTCCCAAGACTGTTCTCATTATCATCGAACAAAAATTTGCTAGTTGAAGAAGCTTATTTGCATGGAGAGTGGAGTCTTGATTTCAGATCATTAATTTGAGGAAGTGCTCATTCAGAACTTCTCTCCCTACAGCAAATTCTGGAACAAATCTCTCTCACCTCCTCTGATGATCAATTATGTTGGACTGGAGATCCAAAAGGATTTTCTGTTAACAAACTATACTCTCTGCTGGATACTCCATCCTCCTCACCCTCAATAAATGCTTCCTGGACCAAGCATCTATGGTTTCCAGGAGTTCCTCCCAAAATTGCAGCTTTCTGCTGGCTATCTTGCCTTCAAGCTATTCCAACAAGATGCTTTCTGGAAGCTAGAGGCCTGCAGTTATCTCTCCAAGGAATCCTTTGTCCTGTCTGCAATAATGATTTGGAGGATGTCTCTCATACTCTCTTGCATTGCTCCACAGCTTGGTCAATTTGGAATTTAATCATGCGATGGTGGGGTCTGTCATGGATTGTTCCTGATACAGTCAAATCTCTTTTCTCTCAAAAGGAACAAGGCACTCTAGGGACCTTTAGTGCATATTACATGTTGGCAAATATGGTTAGCAAGGAATCAAGCTCTCTTTGAGTCTAATTTCCTATCAGCTGAGGTTATTTTTCACAAAATTCAAAGTCAAGCATACTCTTTGGAATGGGCTAAATTTAAAAGAGAGGGTTTCAGATTTTCCTACCAAGCCTGGTTATCATCTCCTGCTTCTTGTTCTCTCAGATATCTGCCTCATTGAAGGTTTGCTTGTGGTCCAAGTTTCCCTCTCAGCTTGCCCTTTTGAAGGTTTCTTGTGACTCAAGGTACTGTCTCTGAGCCATTCTTTTTGGCCTTGGCTCCTTGTTTTAGTCTCCTACACCTCATCTCTGGGTTGGGTTTTAGGGTGGGTCAATGGGGTGGGTTTTTTCTTTGGGTACTGTGGTGAGTTTGGTAAGGTTAGTCTTGTTTCCTTGTTGTAGGCCCTTTTTCTGTGTGTGGGTTCTTTCTCTTCTTCATCATTAATGTGTGGGTTGTTATCATTCTAGTGGTGTGTGTGGGTTCTTCCTCTTCTCCATCTGTAGTGTGTGGGTAGTTAAATTGCTAGGTTGAGAGTGTTCTGCCTCTGGTTTCTTTTTCCTTTTTGCCATTGCAGGTCCTGCTCCTTGTCTGCTCCTCTCTTTAAGTTGCTGCAGTTCCTTCTCAAAAGCTACCAGAAGACTCTCTTTTTGCAAGGCATCAATCCATTCCTATTTAACATCTGGCTCTCTTGGAGAAAGGTCCATCTCAAGCTCTCATTTTGCAAGGCATCAATTGATTTCCAGTCCCAATTTGCAAGACATCAAATCATTACCATTTACCATCTGGCAATCTTGGAGCAAGGCCCTTCCCAAACTCACCTTCAATCTTGGATCCTTATTACAGTCATAGCAATATCCTCTTCCCCAGTCATTATCTATCAAGTTAATCACAAATTGCAGAACCCTTGATCTCCTTTCAACTTGCCACTTTTTGTGTTCCACAAGCCATCAGATTCTTCTCCAGCAGACTTAAAGTTGCAAGCCTTGGTCTCCTTTGATCTTGCTGGTTTTGGTAGATCAAGACATCTTCAATTTCATCATCTGCAGGCACAAGTGGTAGAACCTCGGTCCCCTTTGATTTTGCAGGTCCTGGGTTTCATCAAGTCATCAGGAGATTCAACCTTATCCTCTACACTCTAGACCTGGCCTTGTTACTCTTATCACGGAATGGTCCTTGTTCGTATTTTGATAAGGCTCAAATTTAGGTTCCTTGAGTTACAAGCTTCCCCTATGCTCAGTCTTCCTGTTTCATCTTTAGAGCTGCCTTTGATTTATTTTGTTGTCATGCCTGTAATATACCTTTGTAACTCCCTTTTTACCTCAAAAGAGGTTTAATTTCAATTTATTTTGTTGATCAAAAAAAACATTTGATAAAATAAGTTGCGTAGGTGGAGCTAATTAATCACCTTTTAGGGGTGTAATTGACGCTTTGATTTGGCACAACCTCATGCTGATCTATAATATATGCCCGACGTGATCTCTGACGTTGTTGGCTATGCAAGTTCGGAGAGTCCTCTCACACTAAAAGTTTGGTCCTTGATCACCATTGTTGGACACAACTCAAGCCATGTACATATCATGATGATATAACCAGATGCACTAGAGAGGTTAATATGCCATAAATTCTGTAATCCAACGTTGTTATAGATCCTCCGAGAACATGAAATATACCAAAAATATCTCATTTGTCCCCACTAAGAACATACGATACGAATAACTTGTCAACTTCACAACAAAACAATCCATCCCTGCCTTTGGGTAGATGCTTTATTTCTTATCGAACAAGTCAACGCGGTGTGTATTTTGATTATGGGCAGAATTTAAAGTTTTTTTTGTTCTTTTTTTTTTACCACACATGCTCCCAAACATATGATACATACTGGGGTTCGAACCCGTGATCTCAGACAAGGTGAGACGTGAAAACAACTTTACCATCAGACTAAACCAAGTAGACAATAGTTTTTTCGTTCATATATCTCGTAGTAGGCATAACCTTTTCCAGATTCAAGGCTCGAACAAATGGAGAGCACTTTTAAGGCTCCGAAGGGTCCATAAAATAAGTAGTGGGAGTTAAAGATAGAATCTAGTTTCTGAAATGACTCCTATTTCAAGAACTTTGAGGAACTGTGGTGCATGTATATGGTGTCAAGTCATTAAGCTAGTGGTGCTTCGTGATATGAATCTAAGTAACATATAGTGTGCAATCAGTTTTGGTAGCACTTTTGATCCAGGGAAGATGATGCATGAAGCACATGCTTGTACAGTTTTCTGTGTAATAATAATAATTTGAATTCCCAAATATTAGGATGGCTCTTTTGAGTTCCATCTTGAGCAGATGCATTGCTTCAAGACAGTATCCAAACCTCTCATTTCAACTCTAGGCATTATGAGACACTTTCTAAAGGGTTCATCATCAATACCTCCACTTGTTGAGGTTCTGAAACAACCCACTTATTACTGATTGTACGATATGCATTTCTCGGCAAATCTCTACAAGATCGGCATAGTATGTGTAACTCTAACACTTGTTTTCACATGCGTGCCCAATTGACAAGCATGTAAGTAGGATGTCATCATATTTCCTATGGGAATAAATATATAATATAATGTCAAACATAATAAATATAAATATTACACATGAATAACATAATCATAATCTAATCATCAAGCTCTGATACCATGTAAAGATGATGCACTCTTCAAGCATATAGTTCTATCTGCAAGGTAAGTTCTTTTAGGTCGACATACAGTTTTGAATCCAAAGATATATACCCAGCATATGCATATGTAGCACCATATAATTACTAAGGATCCATATCTTAACCAATTTATTTATTTACCGCTAGAGTTGTTTGTTGGATTAGGCAAATACAGTGTTCTTTCAGTGCTTATGATATGCCATGTTTGATTTAATATTCTTTCTAACACCCGGTTTTGTTAGAGACAGGTTAACATTTTAGTAAGTTTCTTCAAACTTACAAGACAGCTCTTGGGGATAAGGTAAGCAGAAAGAATCGCAAGAAAGTTGTCGCCTGAAAACAAAAGAACCACCCTGCCGAATCACCCAGAGCGGCTCTATCAGGTCAACGATTACAGACGAGGTTCTGCACCTTTTTTCTAACTTCCACCTCTTGCTGCTAATCCCATTCAACATAAACCCTCAAGATCAGAGCAGCAACGACATTTTGTGATGAGCCAAATGAAAGTCTAAAGATACGATTTAGTATACTTTCAACGAATAAAATAATATTAAACCGACAAGTGCGAAAACTATAGATCGACTAACCTTCCGTCATAACGATGAAGTGTGAGATACTTGGGTGTTGGTGCTTCTAAGCCTTTGCACAACTCTTCGTGTGATGGTGTTTCTCTCCTAAACCGAAATATTCATTATGAACACATGGAGTGCGTAGAGTGTTGAGTTGTGTGGACTTAGAGCATCCACAATGGGAACAGTCTATGTAGTTGTTTTGGAGGAGAGAGAACCTCAAACAACTACTCAAAACAACTACATAGGTTATTCCCATTGTGGAGTCCTCATCCTCATTCAATTTCTTGATTCACAGAGCATTAATTATCAAGAGAAGGGAAGAAGCACACAAGAGAGCTC
>JAYMSV010001483.1:0-12750 GCA_036897745.1 Erodium moschatum | reverse complement strand
CCGCGAACACTTTATTGTTATCCCTGACGCACTTGATTGTAGTTGATCTTGAAGTTTAATAAAATCGCATCTTTTAGTAAAATAAATAATATATAGTTCAGAATTGTGACCACAAAAAGCATTGCATTTTTAGGATTACAAGTCATGACAACGGTAAATGGAAATTTTACCCAAAAATACTAGGAAATTGTCATATGTTTGCCAGAAAAGCAATATTACTAAAAATCCTTGAAAAATAGAAATAAAAACCCAAGTCAATTTGCGAAATTACATTGTTGTTCGTTCTCTAATTGGAGATTGATTGATTTCATTCTCTCTTCTTCTCTATTGTTCTCTTTTCCTCTCTTTCACAAAACAGGTAAGTTGATTTGATTTTGATTCCAATTATTTGTGTTATCATATCCATTTCCCATACAAAGAAAAAAATCGCTGCATATCAGATTTGAGCATGCATGCAAAAATGATGAATTTCGTCTGTCAGAAATCAAATCACAAGACGATCGGTTTAACCCAAAAAAACCCTATTTGTTGAATTGTTAAGACAATCGCCGATAACAGATGGGTAAAAACATTTCTTAAATCGTGACGTTGCTATGATGACCTAATAAATTCATGTATTCTTACATCATTTTGGAAATTGTTTCCTTGTTAAGTTTGTTTTGGTTTTGCTAATTTAACATGGCTGTGCACATGTGATATGGTTCATATTTGGGTTTTGATACAGAGGTAAGAGGGAAAAGCAAAGAGATCATATAGAGGAAGAGATGATGGGTCCTAAACCACTAGATGTAGAAGATAGTGGAACCACATTTGATTTGGAAAATGGCACAATCTCAAACCCTAGCCATGAATATCATGGTACCAATAACTCAAAACCTGAACCAGGAAGGAAGATGATGTCTAAGCTGAGAAGTGGTATTTTGTTGGGTTCAAGCAAGATCACCAGATCTTCACCTTCTACTGAAAGATCCGGAGAAGAGAAAGAAAAGCTAAGGAAAAAAGTCGGGAAGCCTCCAAGGCCTCCCCGCCCGGCCAAACATCCCGGGTCTTCAGGTTCAGGATTGGATATGAAGATTGCTAGACAAATATCAGAGCGGGTAACTTTGAAACGGGCAAAGCTAGAAAAAATGAGGTCATGGAAGAAAACGAGGAATGATAGGGTATTACCAATTTCTTCCCCACCATTATTATCATCATCATCGTCATCATCATCATCATCGTCATCACCACCAACATCACCAACATCCTCGTCATCATCTCCACCACCATCCTCGTCATCATCTTCATCACCATCTTGGCCTTCCTCTGCGCTACCATCAATAATATCTTCTTCAAAGATCAGTAACATTGCAGCAGTGGCCTTCACAGCCCTGCTCTGCTATGTCATAGTCTCTCAAGGTACGAAATCAAAGCATATAGGCATATTCGGTTCATATATATGCAGTTCAAAGTGTGTCTGATGTCTATGTTTCAGGTTTCTTGAGTTCTCGTGTATGATGCAATGTTGCTAGCAGATCATCCATGTGTTCATCTTCTAATTCTCAAGAACATGTAATCATGCATCAGATATAGATTGCAGAGAGCTAATCTGACCTCAATACTCATACTAAATCATCGGTTGTGTTGCCTTTCTTCTCTATCTGTACTTACACATGATTATGCAATATACAGTTTATAATCACAGATGTGCATGTCATTCGCTATTATGCTACAAGGAAATATTTATATTCTCCAGATTCTAAAAATTGTGGCTTTCGTACCAAGAATCATGCATGTATCAAGGAGAAAAGCAAATGATGAATAAACTAACCTGTTCCATTGTGTGCAAAACAGTTCATAATAAAACCACCAAAATCTGTTGGTACTGAAGGGATTGAGTAAATTTAAATATATTTAGGATTTTATAGGATCAGCGCGAGGCCTCCAGAGTCCTAGCCTGTACTTGTGCGTGTATTTCAAAATCAGCTTCCTCTGCAAAACCAAAATCTTGAATTAGAATTGGATGATGCGTAATTAATCTGTCCTCAATTCTCAAGGGAGCAAACCTTACAAAACCAGTGCAGGGAAGAGGTATATCTTAAATATCAATTTGAGATATGCATGAAGGGTCATTAACTGGGACAGAACTATTGAGGGAACCACAAGAGATTTAACTATCAAGAACTGACGAAATGAGTGAAAAAGAACTCGACTCTAAATGAGGCCACAAAATCTCACCTAGACAATGTATATTGATGTATGCTATTTGCACATAATGTCAAATTAGATAAGGGATTCAGATTAAGTAGGACTAGTATTGAGTATGCTACGATATAAGGAAGTCACAAAAGGGAAGTTTAATGATAATCTCCAGTTGCATCTTACTTAAGCCACCCATACACAAGATTACTTATGTTAAACTTTGACCAATTCAAAGTGTTCGCACCTCTGATACAATTCCGTGTCCTTATTGTAAACTCAATCTAAGCTAACTTTGCAATATGCATTTTCCATCTCTCTAAGATTACTCTTAGCTGTAATTTCCATCATGAACGTTTGGAAGATAAAAACTAGACAATCGGTTGACGTGAACAAACAAAGCAAAACACTTCCACACACGACCAGGTAGAACATACACAATCCTAATGGTGATGAGAAAATTCACATTTGGCTGATATACTTGGCATGAAACCGAAACATATATGCATACATACATTTGAGTGTATGCACACACAAGGGGATGAGTATAGAATTGAGAATGATTACATGTTTGCAAGGGACGCCGAGTTTCTTGAGCTTGAGGGTGCGAGTAACAAGCAGCTTATTGAAGTCCCCTATCTCAGATTCAAGCTTGGCAACATGAGCTTCAACTCCTTTCCCAACTCCCTGCAGAAACTCTGGTATCCCAACCTTGGCTGCAAGAAACCACCCACTCTCTCAAGCCCACTTCCACGATAATAAGGAAAGCTTTGAGCTCACACAAAATGTAAAATAACAAATCAAACCCACCTCATCATCATACAACATTCATTGGTACAGACAGAAAAAAAAACATACACCTCATAATCATCAACCAGGAGAGTCAATTTCATGTTCTGTTATCTTTTTCATGAACCCAAAACCAGATAAACCACAAGGCACGATTTTTATTCCGTCCCACATAATAAAAAGGGAATGAAACATCAAATTAGATATAAACTCCATCTGCGGAACAATGGCTCATCTCAGAAAATGAGTATTGGATCAACAAAAGCCCTAATCGAAACTTACCAATGTACGGGGTCGACTTGGAGAAGAACCGACTAGAGGAAGGTGCCGAGTTAGATTGAGTTGGGGCCGAAATCGCCCTCGCTGTGAACAGGATTTGTCTCCACGCCATCTCAGTCCGCAATTTCTTCTCCTTCTTCAACCTTCAGAGGTTTTAGGTTTTAGGGTGACAAAGGGAACGAAACGATGTCGTTTCAAAATTTCCCCATTTCGGACTTCTCGGTCTTTAGTTACGACATGTCGTTTCTTTTTCACACAGTCCCGTTCGTTTTCTTTTTCGATACTCTGAACTTCGGCTCGGAGAGACCAAGCTATGCAAGAGACTTCGCGCTCGCATCGTACCTGAGGACCTTCTTCTCTAAGAACCGTACCTCCGTAAGCTCCTTGATCCGTACACCGTGCCCATCTTCTCCTCTACTTCCATGGAATCGATCGTCAAGCTCTGCAGTTTGGGTTTCGGGTTCTGATGCATTGGTGGGAAATTGATTGATTCATCTCTACCCT
This sequence comes from Erodium moschatum, assembly GCA_036897745.1. Classification (NCBI taxonomy): domain Eukaryota; kingdom Viridiplantae; phylum Streptophyta; class Magnoliopsida; order Geraniales; family Geraniaceae; genus Erodium; species Erodium moschatum. The sequence goes on along the minus strand of JAYMSV010001483.1, from coordinate 9,000 downwards.
CAACTGATAGGATGTTCGGCGATATGGGTTTTCGAGATGAGTTGCTACCTTGTCAGCCTTACTCATTTCGGTGATGATAACAGTTGCATTGGTCATGCGCGCCAAGTATTCGACGAAATGTCTGAGATAAAAAAAAAATATTGGGAGTGTTGTGGTTTGGGGAAAGAGAGCCGAATTGATTCTACTGTGATGAGTGCATATGCTAATTTAGGAGCTTTAGCAAGAACCATTAGTGCTTTGATAGATATGTTTCGCACAAGGAGCTGAATGTTTTTGAAAAAGCCAAGGAGAAGTGAGTGACTGTTCCAGAAACCAAGTTTTCATCTTTATGAAGACCAACATGTTGAGTTTAGCCATTCAGAAGTTGCACCTTGTTACATTTAGATGTATTGAGTGAGCTTGCAAATGGACATGCTTGTTGGGATTGCCGGAACATAAGATTAAGGTAAGACCCTTGAAATTTCTTTTTTTTTTGGTTTTTTAAAGTTGTTTGTCATTGGTGCTTTAACCATGAGCTCGGAAAATTACATGCGTTAAGTTTGTAGCTATGGCAATTCTAGGACTGCTTTGATCATTAGGGTGTGCTCGGCAACACGTGCAGGGAAGAATGACTATTGTCATCATGAATGTGTAAGGTATAGCAAGTTTCGAGGATGTCGTGTGATAGAGTAGAGGTAAGGGTCAAAGGGTAGAAACAGAAGGGAAAATGCTGGTCATATATAGAGTATCAGTGTAATAATCCCCTGCTTACTGCATTGTTTAGAAGGTTTCTGATAATGACTAGGAAAAAAAAGACAATGTTACAAGAGTCTAAATTTAATCTAGACAATTAAAATCGCAGTAACAATGAAAATACATTAATAACAGCCTTTTTGAACTGATGCTTCTAAATTACTAAATTATCCCCTCATTACCGGCCAAGATCATGTATTTGTCTTTCCTGGTCAAACTGGTGCATTCATATCCAAAGGCCTTGCCAATTTGTGCTTGGATTTGATTAGCTATTTCAACCTTCGATTTCTCATGCTTTGATCCTTCTGGTAACTTCTCCAGAATCTTGATATTGCAGGTTATGCTTGGATTCATGAGAAAGAATAATGGATCTAAGCTCTTAAGCCCACCTGCTGTTGTTCCATAGAACATTCTTACTTGAGTGTCTATTGCTATAGGAACTATCTCATCGTTTTTCTCTACAAACAAAGGACTAAATCTGAGCAGGTAGGGCTCCCTGCAAGTGGTTCCTTCTGGGAATATCACAACATCACCTTCGCATATGAGCTTATCAATTATCTCCGAGTCTTTCTCCCTGTTTCTTGTCAATCGGGCGGTCTTGATTGGGGAAAGGATCTCAGAAACTCTACTGAGGCCGTATGTTACTGCAGTGAGAGGTCTCATGAGTACTGCAGAAACGTAGAGTGGATCCATTAGAGTTTTGTGGTTGCATACATAGAGCGTGCCCCTTGATCTTTCTTCTATGTTTATCGCGGTAGTATATGACTGTGACGTCGACAAAGCGCCGTGCATCCCGAAGAAATGGAAGACGGGGATGGCCAGCTTGTAAGAAAATGTAAAGCTGATAAGAGCTCTGACGATGGCAAGGAAGACTCCAAATGGAACCCATAAGAGCATGGCTAACGTGGCGAGTGGAGTTGGTCTGAATGCTAATCTTCCATCATGGAATATCAGCGGCTTTGGATAGCTCTCTCTAGGAAGAGTTGTCCAATTTCTCTTCTCATCTTCAGTTACCGAGTAAATAGCCTGTTGCAAATTAGACATTTGTCAAGAACAATTGGAAGAGAGAGAGAGAAACAGAGACAGAGATGACATACCTTGCATTGTGAAAGGCATTGCTGGTTAAGGAACTTGTTGATGCAACCAATACCAATGACAGGAGAACTCGTTTTCTCCGCAATGGCTATCTGAGGCAGAACATTGCTACTTGCCTGGTTTCCCTCCATTAAACCCACAAAATAACCATACACAACCTTCAGCTCTCTCCCCACAATGGTGTTAATCCCCAAATGATCTCTCAAAAATCCCTCAACCATAACTCTAGGAAAAGCACTAACTCCTATCTTTCTTCCATATCTCATAACCACATGAAACCCTTCATTACCCACATCCTCTAGGAAGAACTTGGGTAGTACAACTCTCCCTACTTTGAAACTCCTCTCCTTAATTCCTACAAAGCTGACAAAAACCATAATCTTCATTCCAAACTCTCCACCCATCAGACAAACGAAAGGGTACAAAAGAAGCAAGGCTAGAGCTCTAAAAAGCCCCCCCGCTTCAAAGGCCACCAGCATAAAATAAGGAAAGGCGGATGACGATTTCAACAATGCTCCCTCCATGTGAAATAACAAGGTTTGGTCTTCAAACTTTTCCTCTCCTTGTTCAAGAGAAAGGTTCTTTTGAAACTTGGGTTGGGATGAATGAAAATTGCTAACCGGGTGGAAACGAAGTAAGTACTCTATTTTTTTCAGCAGGACTCTAGACAAGAAGGTAAGGGTTTTTAAGGAGAATAGATTTGTTGCCATCTTCATTTGTTTTTCATCAGAGGACAATGATGCACTTAAATACAGGGGTCACTCTTCAAATATGTCATTAAAAAGGTGACAGATAGAAAAGTCTAGAACATATGCATTCATTATGAAATCCGAGAAGTAGTTTATTTGCTCTGGTTTTGCATCATTTTATGCAGTTTATCAATTTCACCTGTCAATTATGAGTTTGGCAGATCTCTTTTGTGGATGGCTATATCTTAGGGAGATGGGAACTTATTATATAGGATGCTTATCAAATGAATATATACTATACGATCGTCTTCTGAAATAGAGGTAACATTCTTTTGTGTCCTAAGAATATGTTGGATTTACTTGTTCCATATCAGTTGCTCCTATGATGCTTGATGTTGCATTGAACATCCATCCACCCGTTAGGTTCCAAGGAAGAGTGCAGGTTGGTGATCTAGAATACTTTTCTTAGGCTGAACGTCATAGCAAAGAAGAGGATATTTTGGCTTGTGGCTCGAGGTCTCGAGGATCTTACAACTAAACTATTTGGTTTGCTATTTTTGTATCAGAGGCTTTCAGTTTTACTGTCATTAATAGAACTCTATTTATATCATGCCCTATACTTAACTACATGCAATTGTTTATGATCAGGGCCATGTGCTTTCTTGAAAATAATGCTTCGTTTTCTATAACTAGGCAGTTAGATTCAGTTTCGATACATCTTTATCACACTCAGTTAGATGATACATCAGCATCATGGCAACTACCAAATCACCATGCATGTCTATGTAAATTACAAGACTATCTGATAGCTTTCTCTAAAAGTTGAGTTGTATGTTTGTTTCAGATCGCGGCATACCGTGCAGGCTTGTTTGGCAATGGAGGTAAGTTAGGCTTCATCTTCTTGATCATCATCCGAGAAATTTACTGTTTTTGGAAGTTGATTTCCAGGTACAACTCAAAAGCTACAGGATACAAAAACTCAGGTCAAAAGCTTCTGTGTGATGATATGCCTAACAATCATAGCTCTGCACATTGAAATTTTTTATATGAAACTCAGAACTTTTTTGCAGGATGGACCATTGAAATTACAGTTTCAGCTTGCCAAATTTATGGAGTACTTAGATGTTGGACCATTACAAGTTGGCACTGCTAATTTTGGCAGCCAAATTCTGCATATGCTAAGCCAGCTAATGTTGTTGATGTCAAAGAGAAAAAAAAATGGAAATGTTGGCTAAATCGATTCATTGCTTACTTTTTTCCTAATCTTGAAACCATTATACTTAGAAATCAATGCTAGGTTGGAACCAGATCGAATGCGAATTCTAACAAGGAATGTGGTACAAAAAATAATTGGAAAAACAAATAAATGTTTTGGATTGGAATTAGGTTGAAGTCAAATATTAAAATGTTGAGGGATTTTATTGTGAAACCCATAATCATAATTTTAGGTTTGCCAATTTTTCAATGTGTTTTTCTTGGGGTAAATTAATGACTTTGAGCTTCTTTTGAGGAGAGAAAAATCAATAAGTGAAAAGACTGGTTGGTAGTGAACGGTGAACCTATTTAACTTTTTTTTTTTTGAATGAAGCCCACCTCGTTGAATTCATTATGTTTTAAATGAAGCTTACGATTAATCCATGTGAGTTTAATGGAAAGATTTATTCCATGATTAAAACTCCTCGGCCAAACTACCATTCTCCGTCCCCATCATGTACTCAATATAAAATTATTATTATTATTATTATGCTCATAGCCGGTGCTGAGGAGAGATGGTGGTAAATACTTTTTTCTTCACAATTTTACTCACAGCCGGCGCTGAGGAGAGATGGTGAGCTCCCGATCGACCCTTCCCGTCAACTTCGATTCGTCGGCTCCCAGCCAACTCTCAGTCTACTCTTTGTCGACGAATTCCCACTGCCAACAACTCTCATTCAGTTCCCAACCCAACGTTGTGGATACTCTACAGTTTGGACCAGTGAAAAAAATTCAAAGAGAGGCTGGAACAAAGCCGAGGACGGGATTGCAATTTGTTCTCACCTTTAGAGGCACATGCCTATAAATAAGAGGGAACATGTAGTCTATTATTGTTTGACTTTTATACATATTTTCTCGGATTATGTGAAGTAGTGTAGACTTATTCAATTCTTTTTTTGTTTTAACAAAATAAAAATATATAATAGAAAGTAACATGAAATTTTGGAAGGAATATGAAACTCGAAACATAATTTGTTAAAGATTTAAGTTGAAAAGGGACGATAATCAGAAACACTATTTAAGAACTAAGAGTCAGCTAACGTCCTTTCTCCTGAAGCAACATAAGCCCACCAAATTGAATCATATATAAAATAATACTCAGATCATGAGGGACCAAAGCACCCTCAAGATCTTTACATCCCAAGCCAGTCAAATAAACCAAAAACCTAGAAGACTAAGACGAGACGAAGTTTTGTGCAACTAGAACACACCCCACAAAGTGGAAGGCTAAGAAGAGATGAACAAAGCATAAGACAAAGGAGAACTGAGGCAATCCGACCCTTGGAGAACCAATGAATGACAATTACTGTCAAACACATCTACAAGTGATGAGAAGGTGAGAGGTGTCTTCTTTATGTTTTCCACATATAATGCATATCCAAACACCAATCGAGATCTTGAAACCTCTCATCACCAAGAAAGATCTATTTCAGTGCATTAAGCCAAACAAAAGTTTATAACTAGACAAAACAACGTACTTCCAAACTACAAAAAATCGAGTCTAACTCATCGCGAGGTTTTTAGAAAATAATAGGCGCTAGTCAGACAGTGACGGTCACTAGGCGAGTGACGGTCACTAGGCGCTAGTAAGGAAATGACAACTGCCAAGGAGGTTTAGTTTGATTTGTATTTTTTTTATTATTAATAAATATATATTACGTAGATAAAATCAAAATATGAGCTATGTTCTATAAACTAATAATGTTAAATATTTAAGGTGTAAGAATTTTATCATTCATGCTCTCAATTTTATAGTTAAATTAAAAAATATATATATTATGTGTTAATAATACATATTATTTTTAAATAGTGATGATAGATATATAAAAAGGATTATTAATAAATATTTAAGATAGAAACGTAAAAATCGGGTCAGTGTTATATAAAGCAGTGTTTAGACGCTTATTCAGTCTGGTTTTTACAACATAGGTTCGATTTTTTTTAAGTTCACCTTTAAATATCAACAAATAATTTTATTGGGCGGTTCGGAAAATTATAAGTTTATGGGAATGCAGCGAATGCTTATGAATTGATGGAGAAAATCATGAAGTCCATAAACGTTTTTTTTTTTTTTTGAAATAAAAAGTCCATGGATGTTAATGCACTATGTTTTATAGCTCATTTGGTAACAGAAGGAGACTTGTGAGTTGTCGTGACCGTTTCGCAAGCCAAATTAATAAACTTAAACTTAAATAAAGTCGAAATCAGATAATCTTCCAATGGATAATAGGCCCACGAATATTGCTCCGTATTCCAGATCTCCCAAGATATAAGAGGCCCAATCGCTCTAGCCTCTCGATGGGCCATTGTTATAACTTAGATTAAACTGGTTGGGTATCATTTTCAAATTTCATACATGTTTGAATCCTAATGGAGTCCCCTTCTCTCCCAGTCGGTCTTATCCAATCACGTCATACTAGACGTTTTTTCCCAGTGCCTCGTTCCGGCGTTCCCTTCCTATTGTATCATTATAGCCACCTTCTTTATCTTTGACTCCGCCATCTCCATCCCCATCTGAAATGTTATCTCCGTCGTTATACCTACCACCCTGCCTCCACCGTCATCGTCGTCTCTGCTCCCTTCCCCCACTCAGCCTCTACCGTCTCAGATTCCACCATCGTTGTCTCCACCTCTTCTTTCCCCCAATCTGAGTCATGGAGATTGGGATCATCGACTGGATTTGCAGGCATGCCCGACGTTCAAGACGTGGTGTCCCCTTCGGAGTGTCATCAGTAGCGGGTGAAAAACCGGTGACGGCTTTGTGTTGTCGTGGATCACGTACATGAGCCTTGTTGGTCCCAACAACCACGAAAGGTCTGTTACGCATCCTCTCCAGTTCCAATGAGTACCAAATGGGAGAGCAAGACACTCTGAAAGAGATACGTCTCGTCCCAATAGGATCTTGCACAATTCGATCCCAAACCTCCTCCTTATACTGGAGAACTCCTCGGCTACCTGAAACTCTTCATTCAATGGGGTTTGTACCGCAGGGCCGACGAGCATCTTAGATACCACAGGTCTACCCGAGTAGAGGCAGGAGAAGTGATCGATGTGCTTACTCACGAGAATAGTGATAGATCCCTTAGTTTATCACCTAGATTAACCGGGTTTGTTAACAATATGATAAGCGTTAGGGGACTATCCGGAACCAGCTCTTGTCCTCTCCTCTTATTTCCATAATAAAAGTTCCACGATTTTATGTTCAAAAGAAAATTCAATTTTCAAATATAAACACATCAACGCTTAACTAAAGCACAATTTTATCTTCTCTATCTCTCATGTAGTGTGCTCTCTAAACCTGTCTAGCCCTAACCCTAACCTGACATGTCGTCTGCACCGTCGCCTGCCTCATCGACTATTGCGCCACCGCTTAGACCACCAATGGCGATCACCATGCCCTCCTCCTTCTGCAGTGGAAACCTTCCCAACTCCACTGGTAATGCCCCAAGGCCCTCGTTTAAGGTCATTCGGCCGAAGCAAACCAGGAAGAAGAGGAACCCTAGGGCACCCTCTCCTGCTTCGCCAATCGCACCATCGTCGTTGATGCTCCTCTCACCTAGTCAGTTTCCTATGGAGGAGTGGGTTGTGGTGGTCTTCTCTCTAGAGCTTGTCACGTCGGGATCCGTTCCGGTCAAACCCAAACCTTCATCCCATACGCCATCGCCTTAATCCTGTCCGCCACCACCAACCACAGATGGTTCTGTTTCTATGGTTTCGGTGATGGCTAGGGTACCAGGCATATCTGCCCCGCTGTCTCTTGGAGACCCATCGCTTTCTAAGGACCCGTCGTCATCGATGGGAACCCTTCAGGCCGGTTTCTCAACGTGGTCCCTCACCGATGAAGAGTAGATGGAGGTTCTTATGCCCTACACTCCGACAGACCTTGCGATCCTCCAATTAGATCTCACCCATGTTGATAGGGGGTATCGACCTCGACTTACTCCAATCAGTGGAAAAAAAGTCACAGGCTAGACATTATCAGGATTAGTACGGACAAATGCAACGATGGTACCTAATGGAATGGTAATCATTGCCAGTGGGATGGCCACACGGATGTCTAGTTTCAGGTGCACCGGTTTTCGCAACACAGATAATATCACAAAAAGGTGAATTTCAGGTTCCAACTCCACCACACTTACCTTTTTCTTTATGCGATTGTGTTGCGTGTGCCTAGTCCATCTACAAGAAAGCCCATTGTTTGGTTGGTCTCAAATGGATTAAAGTGTCAAAACGTTGCGCCGCCACTACCAAACTTGGGACGGCCGCATAGTTGCCCCAAAGATTTTGCCCCATGCATCTACACATAAACAGACGATCATATTGGAGCTCTACGGTGACCAATTGTTCTACTCCCGAAATCTGCATCGGGAATCGACGTCGTAGAGGCCGAGTAGTATCGACTTGAACTCAAACCCTTAGATATCGCCCCCAATAACGTCTCAGTTAGTTGTAGGTTACACACACTATTTGAGTGGTTCTTGATTTGTATTTTGTTGTCTAATAAAACTAGTTTAAAATTAAATAAGATTAACGTTAATCGAAGAAAATAATATAAATACGTAATTGAATGATAATTATTTAGATTTATTTTTAAAAACACATATTCAAATATATTTTATTCACAAACTAAAATAATACAACCATAGGGGAAACTCCAAAAAAATTGTTCTCGGACGACCTTTATTAGCACAAACGTGTTGTGATGACTTTTTTTCTATTCTAAAAACATGCTTATACCCTATTATCAAAAAGTAGCGACTCCCATTAATTATTTTCTTTTTCTGTTACTTTAGATGGAAAACGAACACGTGCTCAGCACGTGGTCTTTATATTTATAATAAATACCAAAATTGTCCTTATTCCTCTTATCTAAATATTGGATCTTGTTGTACCAATTGTTCAATATTTTCTTCAAATGACATTTAAATAAGAGGAATAGAAACAATTTCGATATTTATGATAAATATAAAGACCATGTGCCGAGCACATTTCGTTTTCCATCCAAAATTACGGAAAAATAGGCAAATAATCGTAAGTCGCTACTTTTTTATGTAATAAACGAAAGATATAAAAGTATTTGGGGAAAAAAGAAGTCATCACATTACGTTTGTTTTAGAGCACAAACAACGCATCGCCCCGGATCCGACCTCACGTCCCGTCCCGTGTTTCTGCGGGACGTAGGACGCTGGATGAAGGGTTATGGGACGCCTTTTTTGCGTCCTGCGTCCCG
>JAYMSV010001482.1:0-12752 GCA_036897745.1 Erodium moschatum | reverse complement strand
TCTTCGCAGGTCCTTGCTGCTGAGGTTTCAGGAATTCCAGAATCCGGTCCGAGTCTCTCTAACCTACACCAAATTGCCTAAATTTTGCTTTAACTATGTCAGGATTGGACATGGAGCACAAGAATGTGACCGGGAGATGTTGGGCATCCCTAGGTTTGATACTTCTCTTCTGGAATTCAAACCAGATATGCAGGGAAAGAGCTATGCTACTTTTTTTAATCAACAAATGAAATTTATTGGTTCAAGTCTTTGAAACAAAGAACAAGAACAAAGGGATGGTATCCTCGAAAGAGAGATCACATAGATGAGTGATCTGATCCTCAGAAACTTATAAACCATGATAGGTAATAAGCAAAAGAAGGTTAATTTACCTAAAACCTCCGAGAAGCGTAGAAAGTTCAGAGCAAAGACAATTAATTAATTGGATTCCCAAACACTGGATCTAAGGATCCCTTACTTCGTGGAAGGGGACCAATTAAAACCCAAAAGACTGTACCTAACTCAAGGGGTACAATGCACAGGATCAAAGATGCATGTTGGAGAACTTGGGAGGTAGGTCAACCCTCGAGGAGTGGATCGACCGATAATTCATGAACTGCCCCATCTGGAATGATGGGCACAAAGAGAGGTTCGATTGGTGAACCACGAGAAGATCAGCCGATGGCTGGAAAGCACCATCGCCATGAGGAATGATATCAACCCTAGGCTTCAGGGACCTTACCCCAGGAAGGTTCCCTGGGGCAAGCCTATCCTCCCCTTAGTACTGTTGAGATCAAGTTCGATCGTACTCCTCACGACGAAAAGAGCCCCCCAAAGGATTAAGCAGCGTTTAGGCACCATCTAAAGCGGTTCTCCGCAACACTGGATTTCTATTTTTTTTACCGTTTTTAAAAGCTGATTTGTGGCACCGACAATTTGCCACAGACTTTGTGGAAAAGGGCCTTCCCAAGGATCCGTCCTGATACTGATTTTTTTATTTGATTAATAATATAAGTAGTTCCTTTCCCTTAAAAATAAAAATAAAATTTCATTTTTATCTGCGTATTTTACAAACCGCTTATTTGCATTGACACACAGTCAAACATAAAGTCAGCAAACCGAATAAGGACAAACAAGGAATATTATTAATTTTTATTTGGTTTTTGGAGTATGAGTCATTTAAATTTGTCAGCACTTTTATATGTATAAACCAATACGGCTTGTCGTATTGTGAGGCAGCCCCCAAAACACAAACAGAAACACACTTGTCTGTCTCGCATTATCACTTTTTTCCTCATTATGGCAAAAGCACACACACGACCACAACCCAATTGCATCACTGTTCAACCTATCCCAACCTCTCCCTCTCAACCAGGATTCTAGGGTTTTGGAGCACCGAATCTTCTGCTTCTTCAGCTGTTCCTTGCACTGTAAGAGAATCTCCACACCATTTGCTTCTTAGATTTTGCTGTCAAGGAAGCATACTTTTTTTTTTGGTCTGCTCCTGTCTTAGGGTTTCAAAAGACAAGCTTTCTCTGCTCCAGCTTGTTTTCTGAGGTCTGTATGCATGGAAAAACTTGGGTTTTCTTTGATGCTCCTCTTTTGTTTGTTTGGGAGTCCTAAAAATGAGCGTGTGTGTTCTGTCTGGTGTTGTTTGGGGGTGGGGGTAAAGTTCAGCCTGTGTTTTTCGGTGATACCCTTTGTTTGGTTGCTGAGGAAAAGTCAGAGGAAGCTGTGGATTTTATGTTTGGGTTTCCTGAGAATTGGGAACCCATTTTGAGTGGACTATTTTTTTGTTACTCTAAATTAAGAATTTTTTTTTCCATATTATTATGAGGTGTGGACTTCTATTTTCCCTTTTCTTCTGCTTGCTTAATTTGATTGTAATTCTACTGTAATGTAGATATTAGAACTTCTAATCATCCAGAGAATTATGAATTTGGTGTCTTCCATTTTCACCTTTTCAGTATTGTTGGAAATTCAGCCTTAATGAACTGTAGTTATCCCCATACCACTCGAATGATCATGTTTAGCCACTGATAGTTACCCCCATCCCCTTTCTATGGTCAAGTTTAATCATTGACTACACACCCTTGTTCTGATTTATTGTTTTCCATGTCTTCCCCTAAGATCTTGTTATGCTCTATTATCGTTGCGTTGTGTTTTTGTTTATTTTGACTGTAAAACACAATGCGTTGTGGCTTCCATATTTAATTAGTTATCATGGCTACTTTTCATAGGGTGGCACTATGTGAAGTTTCCTTTTACTATTGAAAAGAAAGGAGCAGTCAGTCATCTAGTGGCATGGCGACCGAGAGTCCAATAAGAATGCCAGGAACAAGTGGGAAATGGTCATCTCTCAAGGAGGCTTCAACATTTGCACCACCTACCAGTATGGTAGCAGAGGATCTGGGATTACTTTTGAAGGGCCATAAGTTTCGTGGAAGTGCAAGGGCTTCAGTCCCTAATCGAAGTGGTAGTGCACCCCCAAGCATGGAGGGCTCTTTTTTGGCTATAGGTAATCTTATTTCCCAGCAGAACTTGAATACAGACCTGGAAAGTCTAAACACTGCTATCGCTAACTGCGAGTCTGAAGAACAGTTACGTGCTGACCCAGCTTATTTAGCGTATTACTGTTCCAACGTCAACCTGAACCCTAGACTTCCCCCACCTCTTATATCATGGGAGAATAGACGTCTGGTACGACATATTGGTAGTTTTGGCAACAATTGGGGATTGACTTCTGTCGATGACAAAGGAAATGATTCCTTGTACGTGCCTCAAGGTGCACTCTCTACCCACAAGGAAGAGTGTGAAGATGATAATACACCACAACAGCCTTCTGATGATCAGGTGGACAATAGTAGTAGATTATGGCCCGTTCAGAATGCCGCTTCCTTGCCAGGCGACCACAAAGATTTGGTAGGTTTATTGCAGGTAAGGCATTGTCTTCTTTGAATTTTTCTTCATTTTTCAGTAATTTGGTCCTCTACTATGTTGTGTTATCATTCTTTGTTCTTTGATTTTGGGTTTTACTTCTTTGATTGGAATAGTTTACAATTAGAAATTGAAGCTTGCATTAACCATGCCCTAAAACTTGGAGGGATTTCGTGAGGATCTGGTTGTGAAGTTCCCTATTGTTGATAGCTTAGTCTAAATTAGTTTTGTGCTATTAAATGCATATTAATTGTTTTGACTTTGCAGGAGCAACTCTCCAGTGATCCTTCCAGTATGTATAGTCAATCTTACTCGTTAAGCCATGGCGTAAAGAAAGAATCATTTAACCATGATGCTTATTCCGGCTCATCGAATGATTCACCTGTTAGCACGGTTATTCTTGTTCCTTCTGTCCTGGGTTCTGATGACAGAGCGATGTCATCAAACAGTGACCACTCAGCTGGTTCAGTTTCGAAGTCATCCTCTCTTCATCACACTGGAAGCTTACCTAACACACCACCCCCTCAAAGAGGAATTTTGGACAGTGCTGATGTATACATACAAGATGAACTTTTGATTACTGCTGTTAGTGATTCACATATTCCTGCCATTGAGTCTGAAATGAAGGCTCTTAATTTATCTAGCCCGCCATATTCAGGAAAACAGAGAAATCATGAGCAATGGCGCCCAAGCTATGAGAAGAGCTCGCTGCAACCCCAGGGACACCAACAACAAATCAATTCATTTCAGTATCAGAATTCCAAGCCTCAAATGCCATCTCAAGGAGGAGACCCCTCATTTGTTGACACAGATAACTATCTTTACGGCGCATCCAAATTCTCAGCAGAGCAGATACAGCAGTCATCTGGGTTTACACCTCCACTGTTTGCAACAGCAGCAGCCTACATGACTTCAGCAAATGCACTTTACCCCAACCACCCTGCTCCATTTCCTCCACAATATGGCGTAGGTGGATATCCTTTGAATTCCAATATTCTTCCTTCATATATTGCTGGATACCCTCAGGGAACTGTTCCTCTGGTTTTTGATGACAGTAGTGCTGCTGGTCCAAGCTTCCATGCTCGGACTTCTGATATTTCAGTGGGGGGAGCTTTTGCACATGGAGGGGATACTCAACATTTAAACAAGCTCTACGGACAACTTGGATATACAGTTCAACCTACTTTTGCAGACCCTTTTTATATGGCATATTATCAACAGCCCTTTGGAGAGGCATATGGTATGTCTGGTCAACTTGAGCCATTAGCACCTCGTGGTGGTAGTATTGGAAACCAGGTTGGACCTCTCAACTCACAGAAAGGGTCTGATACTATCTCAGATAAAAAAATTCAACATCAGAGAGGAGGATTCATGAGCAACCTCAACCAACAAAGAGGGGCAATGACAGGTCCTAACTATTTCGGAAATATGTCAAGCATGGGTATTATGCAGTATCCGCCCCCACTACATGCCGGTTCAATTATGCCAGGATCCCCTATAAGCGGGACCAATCTCACCAGGGAAAGAAAAGAAATCCGATTTCATGAGACTCATAGTAGATCCTCAAGTGCATATTCTGGGTGGCAAGGTCAAAGGGGATATGGGAATTTTGAAGACCCCATAGTTTATAACTTTCTTGAAGATTTGAAATCTGGCAAAGGCAAACGGTTTGAGCTGTCTGATATTGCAGGACATATTGTTGAATTCAGGCAAGTACCATATCGTGTGTTTGAGTTTCCATGTATATTTGTTTTTGCTGATGAAAATAGATAGTATTGAATTTTCTCCTTCAGCGCTGATCAACATGGGAGCCGATTTATTCAGCAAAAGTTGGAGAATTGTAGTGATGAAGACAAAGCTTCTGTGTTCAAAGAAGTACTTCCACATGCTCCAAAATTAATGACTGATGTTTTTGGCAACTATGTTATTCAGAAGGTTGAATATATTTTTCTTAGCATCTTTGAGTTTTACATACGTGCATTCAGTTTCTTTCTTGACTGCCTCACCTTGCTAGTTTTTGTACATGTTGTACATTCAGTTTTTTGAGTATGGAAGCCCTGATCAGAGAAGGCAGCTTGCGAATCAACTTGCTGGTCACATTCTTCCGTTAAGTCTGCAGATGTATGGCTGTCGGGTGATCCAGAAGGTACATTAATTCTCTGGTACATTATGTGGCTCTATCAATTACTATTGCCTAATAATTTCTTGTTAGTAGTTTCTGATTCTGGCTTTCCATAGAAAATTATTATTTGTTCTTATTTTATTTTTGGATCCATGTGTGTGGCATAAGATACCTTTGTTCACTGTTTACGTGTTTTGCTAAGTTGAATACATGTTCTTTCAGATTATTTTTTCCCTTTGGTATGTATTATTACCATGTATAGCAAGATTTACGATATTCACTTACCATGTCTGTTGTGTAGTGTTGATTTAGGGTCCATTTGTAGTAGCTTTTGATTTTATCAATGAATGGTCCGCGTGGAAAAAATGGTGGCTTGCACGCACCACCACTCTAATGCAAATTTTAGAATTGAGGGTAGAAACTGGGGACTTTCAGCTTTTGCTCAAATGTAGGCGTTTGTGATTCTGCTGACCATATGACTTCATTTAATCAATCCAATTCTGAACTGTCTAGATCAAACTGAAACTGGACAAATAAAGGCTATTTCTTTGTTTTCCTATATCTCGGTGTGATGAACAGGCTAGGTTTGTATTGTGTCACTGCTGTGAGTCGTATTCTAGGATTGGAATTTTTTTTCTGGTGGGGGATGTGTAAGAATTTGGGTTATCTGTTTCTTAAGGTGTTTTGATGTTTACTGTGAAAACAGAACTTTTGCTCTTCTAAATTTACCTTTAGGCAGCTATATGCTTTACCCATCTCTTGTTAAATTTCATGCATCATGTAATTGCCATTCTCTCCGAGGTAGTGTTAATTTCGACTTCTTTTGCTGGTGAAGGCACTTGAGGTTATTGAACTTGAACAGAAAGCGCATCTCATTCATGAGTTAGATGGACATGTTACGAGATGTGTACGTGACCAGAATGGAAATCATGTTATACAGAAGTGCATTGAGAGTGTTGCAATGGAGAAAATTGGGTTTATAATATCATCATTTCGTGGTCAAGTTGCAAATCTTTCTATGCATCCTTATGGTTGCCGTGTTGTACAGGTAATATTTCGATATCTGGAGCTTGTATCCATCTCTCCCCTGTTTTAAATCCATTCCATGTTTTTGGTTTGCTGTAGAGAGTTCTCGAGCATTGTACAGATGAGCTGCAATGTCAATTTATAGTGGATGAGATCTTGGAGTCTGTTTGTGATCTTGCTCAGGATCAGTATGGCAATTATGTTACTCAGGTCAGGCTCCTAAAAACTAAAGGGGAAGTCTTCTTTATGCATTTGAACTTAATTTGATGATGGGTGTGCTTTTATTCATAGTACTATGTAATGATATGGTCATACTTACTGTGCACATGAAAAATTAGATACTCAGTCTTGCTGTTTCAGTTGTAACTGCTAATACGTCACTTGTTTTGGTAACAGCATGTGCTTGAGAGGGGAAAATCTGGTGAAAGAGGACAGATTATAAACAAGTTTAGGGGGCACATTGTGCAGCTGAGCCAGCATAAATTTGCCTCTAATGTTGTTGAAAAATGTTTGGAGTATGGTGGTACAGCTGAGCGAGAAGTTATGATTCAGGAAATTGTTGGGCATAATGAGGGAGTTGATAATTTATTGGTAAGTGTCAATTTTAAACTTGCGATAATTTATTCATAACAATTGTGCCCTTACACCAATATGGTTTGGGGCCCAAATTTCTTGGAGTTGTTGGGGATAAAGTTTATCTGGTGTCTGGTAATAGTACTGAATTTTCCTGTAATTATCTGCAGTAATAAAGACAACTTTGCTTTTAAAAGTCCACATTTTCAGCTACTAACATAAATAAATTGAGCTTCACGTTTTAGTTTCTGTACTATACTAGTGCCCGATAACTTGTTCTGGTTGATCTTATTTGTAGGTAATGATGAAGGATCAGTATGCAAATTATGTTGTCCAGAAGGTTCTTGAAACATGCCCTGATGAGCAGCGTGTGGTATTGCTGGGACGTATTAGAGTTCACGTAGATGCTCTGAAGAAATATACTTATGGGAAACACATTGCTGCTCGGTTTGAACAGCTATATGACTATGGAGGTAGCTACTCCAGCATTAGTTTTTTGCTATTTTTCATCTTCCTGATCATACCAGACCGGATTTTGCTTGCGATTGTTGATTATATTTGCTATAGATGGATGTGGAATAAATTGGTGGCATTTTGTTAATACAGAAAATGAAGCACCAGGATCATGATTCCGGTGCAAAGTCAAGGTTTGATCCCAGTGCGGAGGTCTGAAATCGTAACTGGTTATTCGAACAATAGAAGGGACAGCAGGAGACTGGTATTGTTGAATTTGATTAAGCATTTATTTGCATTAGGAAAGTAGAACAGATAAAACATGAAAACAAGGTTTATGGTGTAAAGTGTGTAAATATGTAAATGTCCATGTATTTATTGTATTGTAGTAGTAGTGGTGGTAGTACTATTGGTTTTGGTTCAGAACATGTTTAAAGATGTTTGGTACAGCCTTTTGTCGCAGTAGCATCATGCACTGGATTTGTTTTTTCTTCTTCATGAAGCGGATGAACAACAGAGGTAAGGTCTGCTGGAATCAGGGGACTAAGCCAGACATGGGTTGACAGAATTCATAGCCAGTCTGACAAAAACTAGTTAGGGGAATCCAAACGGACTTGATCAAGAATACCATGGTTAATTCAAGATAGCGCCTCCCGTATACCCATAGTTTCGACGTTGTTCCTGGTCGTGATCAACCAACACTGCACTATCTGAATTCATTCTAACAACCTCCTTTCTCGAACAAGAAGAATTATACCACGTTGTCGTTTCTTCACTTCCAGACCTCCCGATACAATATATTCCCTGCTTCGCTACCTGATCGAGAAGACTTCATACCAGTGGCGGAGCCACTTTGTCTCAGGCTTAAATTTTCATTTTTTGAGCATTAATTTATTTAATCCTATTTAGTTTATTTATGGCTAAGGTTGTAAACGAGCCTATTTGAGTTCGACTTGTTAATTATTCAAGTTTGTTATAGTCGAATTCGAATTCACAATTAGATCGTTCAATAAATGAACAAAAACTTTCAAGACTCAAGAGGTGACTCGTTTAACATTAAACATATTATACAATTTGTTTACTAAAATGAAAATAACTTTTTTTTTACCTTTTATTGAATGATTATAGAAAAGGCTAAAAAACCAGTCGAATTCGAGTTTAACCATTTATTTTCAAGATGGTTGAAATCTTGACATGAATGTATTTTTAAATATAATATAATCTATTGCGAATATCAATCAGAGACCAGTGGATGAATAATAATATGATCGAAAGATTTTTTGTTGGAATTGACAATGAAAATATTTTAGAGTACTTACAGAAAAATGAAATTTGGACATTACGGTTTATAGTAGGTAGTCAACTATCGTTGTGTTATATTTATATTTTTACATAATTGATACGTTAATGAACAAAATTAAGGCAAACTTAATTTGTCTCTTTAATGATATTCCACAATCATACGCTCCAAAACACACGCCTCTATAACAAATAATCAAAATAAAACCACTGGATTTGTTAATGTGTGCTTGCCTTAGTGAATAACAATATTGCAAATTCCAAACTCACCACACTAGTAACCATAGAAGATATTATCGTAGCGATGAAGTGGAGACTCAATTTGAATGCTAATATGTTAATTTCAAAGCATAACCGAACATCTTCCACAAACATTTACCTCGGATTACGACAAAATTGATTTCTCCAAAAATAACCTTTACGTTGAATATGTTGTCGGCATGGTGTGAGTTATTAAAAGCGAGCCTTACGCTTGCGAGCTGTGTATTTGGAGTCCTGGGGTACGGCATTTCCTTTTCTTCTCATCTGGTCTTTCTTCTTTAGTACCCATTCTCTACCCTTCCCTTTCCTGCTTGTCTTTTGTTTCTTCCTTGGTCTATGCCTCTCTGATATGCTAACCTGCACCCACCAAAACACAATAAACAATTTAAACATCGTGTATACGAAATACATGAATTGTGCCCTAAACAGAATACTCAAAACGTCCGATAACAAGCAAAAACTCACCATCTGCGCTTCTCCATCCTCGCTACCGTCATCATCTTCAGAACAACTTTCCTCATCTCCATTTTTCCCATCTGGAAGAACAGTGCTTATGGATGGTGGGCCACATGTCAGGACAAGATATTCTTTTCTTTTCTTAGTGCTGTCATGAAACAAACGAATCTGTTGGTAACAAAAAATTACACCTTTATCTCAACTTAAGCCGTTCAAAGCATACTCTAATTTGAAGGCAAAAAATAATGATCCTTCCAGTTTTCCATCATGCACGACAGTTATTTTGCAAACTATCAAGATTCAAGACCAATAAATGCATGCGCGACTGAAACAGCAGATAGCACTTTACTTAATTAATATACATTGACTACCTACCTGTGAGGGTAGTCAACTACCACTCCACCAGCAAATCCAGCATGCATGGCAGATTTCAGAATCAACTCCCGCTGGGCTACACTTTCAGGATACATTTGAAAAACTGCTCTCGCTCCCCTTGCTAAACATCTGTATAATGATCCAAAGAAAGCCCTGGAACATATACGATTTTCAGGATTAAACACTTCTAAATATTACCAAAGACATGCAAAATGGACATCAGAGATTTTTCAATCTTATATAACAAAAATGGGGAATTGTTCGAATTACATATTCCCTCATAATGCACTCATACTATTTTATCATAATAGGGTAGAAAGCGAAAGCAAGCTTACTTTAATCTTAATCTTGGCTCATGGGAGGATCTGTCAGCATTACATAACCACTGTTTTGCCAAATCAGAATAAAAATGACGGATAAGAGTAAGCTGCTAAGAACATATCTAGCATGAACAGTAATATTTCATTGAAGCGGCCCATGAAGCAACAACAAATAGCTATGACATGATTACCTATTTGAATGCAGAAAATCCACTACGAGTCTAGGAACTAAGTGAGCTTTTAAGGCGCTCTACTACAAGGCCCAGCCAGATAGGGTAAAGGAAAACTATATTATAAACATCAACTGATGGTTTAAAACAACTGATTAATTGATCGGGCAAGTAAAATCTAGTGCTAACAGTGGAATCAATATGAAGAGACTATTATGGGGCGAAGAAATAAAAAATGAGCGAACAAAGAGTTAGAAGATATTGATTTCCCATCTAAAAACAAAATGGAGACTTATCCAGAACGAAAAAAGATACTACATAATATTTGCATAGATGACCAGTTATTAGCCAAGAAAGTCTCGTAGTAAACTATAGTTTTCAGGAAACAAATTTTGGACATCCTTCAAGCTCAGTACAGGTAGGTAACACCAAAAACAATGGATGTAAGGTAATATATCTTATATATCTAAAATGACACTACACCTGAACAGCAGATATACTGATTGCTCCATCAATGACTCCAGAGCGGAATCCTAAGCCCTGCAACATGAAAGAATTATTATCATTCCCAATGAGTGATGGTCAGTATAACAAATCACCACTTAATTACTGTATGGTCAAAAATCAAATAAAACTACAAGAGGAAATTGCTTTCTAGAAGAAATTGTCTTGGCCAGAATAGCAGCCAAGGAAATTTTATAAACACACTAGTGCATATAGAAATTTGTTACTAAGTAGATCATATAAAAACATAAATATAGGATAATGGGAAGCAGAAGCCAACTTATGAAAATTATATAACACATTTCTCATCCATAACTTTGTAATAAGGAGCAATACAAACAAAAGTATTCCCTATAGGGAAATATTTGGGTCATATAATAATATTATGTCCACAGAACTACTAAAATGTTCCCTTTTCCCACAAGTGTAGGATACAAATCTTCCTCTAGACAACAAATATCCTTATAAACACATAATTAGTCGACCCAAGTAATCACATATAATAAACAGGTTTATAGATTTGAAATTCGGTATAAACATCAGTAGCTAAAAAAGTACAGTTGAGTACATAAAAATGGAAATTGGATAATCATTCTTTTCCCATAGTTTCAATGGAGGGACCAAAAGGTTTGGACTTGTCGATTTCTGCATACGCAAGATCATGTACGGATCAGTCATGGAGGATGCATAATTGCATATATACTAAAGCCTAGAAATTCAACAGGCAGGTGAGTAATTCCCATGTATACCCAATCTGCCCAGAAAAACAACGTGCTAACATGATCAACAATTACATTTTTACTTTGTTTAAAAGACAATTGGTAATTTATGTGTAGCACCAAATTGTAAGTTAACAGAAAGATGATAATATAAATCAAAGCCAAAAGCTCAAGTGGATACCTGACCCATATCACCTAGTAAGAGATCCCCTTCCACCTCTCTCTCCAGTGCAATATCTAAATATATAACAATTTCATAACGAAGCAAAAGTAAATAAAGAGGAAGCAAAAAAGAAAGGTAAACAAGGTTTTCAGCTCAATCAAATGCACGCATACTGAGCATGGATGCTGAAATGTCTAAACCAATCCACAGGTGGCCGTTTTCGGATATAGTCTCCCCACTAAGTCCTGATCCACAACCTGCAGCAATCCAAATCAATCTAAATCAGCTTTCCCATGTTCAACTCGCATCCTAAAGGCTGAATTTTCAATCGGAACTCTTGCACTGGCCAGATGACAAAAATGCACCTTAAGATAAGGAAGTAATACATGCTCGATGGTAAGAGAATGCATAATTGACAATCCACATCATGCCTAAATCAAAGAAATCTAATAAGTTTAGTTGGTATATGGAATAAACCAAAGTAACCTAAGACAACGATGAAACATGATTGAACTACCAAGGTTAACAAACTCCAATACAATGAAGCACCGTCCGTCCCACATCTTCACTCTTCACTCAAGTAAATCAATCTCATTTACTAATCAACAATTCATTCTGTGTTTGCTAAAGCAATAAAAGCCAAACACATAGACCATAAAAGAAAGAGGAAATGAAGGTGGCATATACCGATGTCCAGGAGCAATCTAGGGACGTCATCTCCAGGCAAAGCAAGAAGCTCGAGAGCTCTCTCCGAAAGTTGCGCCTTTCATACACAGCAGAACACGAGAATGAGTGTTAATGGAACAAAGCTAAAGCGAGGAGCATTTGAAAAGGTCAGCTCCGGTTGGGGCGAGGAAGAAGCGGTACCTGAATATCGATGATACGAGAAGAGGAGGTGTACTTGCGAGCCTCTGTGTCGTCGTAGAACAACTCAGGTGGGGCGAGCAACTCTGGCCTCGACATCGCAGATGGACTGTGGATGCTGAACGACTCAAAGTGATGCTCTAAAACCCTAAAACCTCAAACATACAGAATAAGGAAAGAAATCCAGTCACGTGCTACGCACAAGCAGACTCGCGCAAAGGCGCGTATTCGTTTTGTTACTTCTTATTTTATTTTTGTAAAATTGCTCATTTGTTGTGATTTAATTATAAAATTCTAAGCAAAGGCTTGTTGATATGTGATGGACGCAAGAACAATGGATTAAACTCTGTTGATATTTGGAGATAATAGAAAGAGATGGATCATCAAACCACACGGTAGAGAAACAAAATTTGTGTATCATGTATTTGCTCATGTTCTTTTCTTTTTCTGTATTATTCAATCACCATAACAGTATATCTATGTTCTTATATACATGTAAGTTGTAGGGCTTAGTCATTAAACTAAACATGT
>JAYMSV010001481.1:0-12754 GCA_036897745.1 Erodium moschatum | reverse complement strand
TAATTCATTGAGAGAACATGGTTTATTTGTTTTCTTCTTAGAAAATGTACATGGAGCACAACCCGTTTGTCCGACAAACGAATTAGCGGACAAATTGCTAAGTTCTCAAGATTTTCAAATGGCCTAACCGATTCACCTATCATCCTTAATGTATCCGTTTAGAAACAATCAGCAAATACCAAGAATCGCAAGGATAGGCCTTAAAGTTCCAAAAACTAGAGGGACCGAAGTGCAAAAAAACACAAGAATTCGGATGTACTGTCTGTATAGTATACACTAGAAACAATAGAGCCCTCTTTCTGAAATTAACCCAAATTTTCTTTTCTCCCCGAGTCGTGTTTGGTCTGCTTCTCTTCCTTGTTCCTCCACTGCCAAAGTGTCGAGGCAACAGAGAGAAAATTCAGCAAATGGGTTGTTTTCTCTGCTCTGGAAAATCGCGCAAGAAGCAGAACAAGACGCCGGACGATCAGATCCCTTCAACTTTAGGTTATTCTGTCAACTGTGCACTGAGTTCAATTTTCGTTTATAGCCACTCTTTTGTCTAATTTTTCTGGTTATTTTGATGAGTATTCTCATGAATTTGGCCTTTTTTACATTCGATTCTAATGGATTCGACATCCTGATGGGGAAATTTTCGAACTTTATCTTGTGGGTATGCAATGCTGTTGCCGTCTAGTTTGAATTTTGTTAAGGATTGAATTGATTGGGGGAAACAGTTGGGTTTTGAGGAATGTTGGTATTTGTACATGTCAAAAATGGATTTGGTTTCGATCGTTCTGTTGTTAGTTGTTGATGTAGTTGTAATTTGGCCTCAATTGGTATTTATCAGCTACTGTTTTCGTTTTTTGAGCAATTTTTTGCTAATTGGTGCTTAAATTTCTGGATATAATGGAAAGAGTGAAGGATCATTATAATTTACATTTGACAAAATTAAGTGTTTCTATTTAACCGGAAGGTATATCTTACTAAGGGGAGATAATGTATCGTTTGAAGTGTAGATAATGGCGGAGCTTTCCTTTTTCTCCAAAACTCTCTTTCTGCTCCTAGATGAAGTCGAGAATAAACGAACTTACTTACATATCCTTTTTTTTTCAGAAAAAGTCAAGGGGAATTCGGTGGTGGATGTAAAGGATGCTTCTAAGAACAGAGGGTCTGAGAATATTGCTGCACATACTTTTACATTTCGTGAGTTGGCAGCTGCAACAAAAAACTTCAGGGCGGACTGTCTTGTTGGTGAAGGTGGTTTTGGCCGTGTATATAAAGGGCGTTTAGAGAGCACCAATAAGGTTCGTTGTGTTTGTATGACTTACTGTTCAAATAAACTAACTGCATAGGAGATATTATGGTTTTATTGTGCATTTTATTCTTATTGGAATACATGTCAGAAAAATGACTCTTTCATTATGTGGTACTAAGTTAAAAAATGATGTCACCTCTTCATTCCATCTTCACCGTACATGTTATTTTTTCTAAGATAGTTTTTTTTTTTACCTTCGAACAATCTTGGCTGTGCTATCTTTTAATGAATGATTTATTCATCTTTTTGTTTATAAATGGAAACCTGGAAATGAAAGATAAAGAAGAAGACAAACAAACCCAGATGTTTCCGTGTAGACATGCAAAGTTAGCATTCTTTACAAAAAGATTGATCACCAGTTCATTTTCTTTCCCTACTATAGGTGTAAACAACACACTGAAGCTGCATTTCTACTTGCTTTAATTACCTATGAATTAGTTAGCCTCACTGAAGGGTTTCCTTTTATTTTAATGCTCATTTCTTGTATACTAAAGATTTGAACTTGTAGACTTACTGCAACTCCACCTTACACACCCTGGGCCAAAGTTGAGTGTTACTGTTAACTCACTGTAATTGAAGTATTTCATTGTTCTTCACCTCTGGGCCAAAGTTGAGTGTTACTGAAGCTTGTCTTTTGTGTGTAGGTAGTGGCTATCAAACAACTTGATCGTAATGGGCTGCAAGGAAATAGGGAATTTCTCGTTGAAGTTTTGATGTTAAGCCTGCTGCACCATCCCAATCTAGTCAACTTAGTTGGCTATTGTGCTGATGGAGATCAGAGACTTTTGGTTTATGAGTACATGGCGTTAGGATCTCTTGAAGACCATCTACATGGTATATTCCACATCAAGTTCAATTATCTCTACCAAGGGTTGTGGGTGAAGTGGCAAGCTCCTTCTATAAAAATTATGAGGTCACTGGTTCCGATCCCCATAACTTGCGGTTACCGCTGATGAAAAAATGTTCAATTATCTCTGTCCCTACTTCTAGATTTCTAGTAATTATATGGGTCATAATTTGCATCACTCTCTCATGTGTGTATGTATATATGCCAGACCTACCACCTGATAAAAAGAGACTTGACTGGAACACAAGAATGAAAATAGCTGCTGGTGCTGCAAAGGGGTTGGAGTATTTACATGATAAAGCTAATCCTCCTGTTATATATCGTGATCTGAAATGCTCAAACATTTTACTTGGAGAAGGCTACCATCCAAAGCTATCTGATTTTGGTTTGGCCAAACTGGGTCCTGTTGGGGATAAAACCCACGTATCCACTAGAGTGATGGGAACTTACGGGTATTGTGCACCTGAATATGCCATGACCGGCCAGCTTACTTTGAAGTCAGACATTTATAGCTTTGGGGTTGTTCTTCTTGAAATCATCACAGGCAGAAAAGCAATCGATAATACAAAATCAGCCGGGGAGCACAATCTGGTTGCATGGGTAAGAGAAACTTTTCTTGCTGAATTTTATTTTCTATAATTGTTTCTTGCTAAAATCAAGCTTCTTTGAAAATTTTGTTGCAGGCTCGGCCCTTGTTCAAAGACCGGAGAAAGTTCTCACAGATGGCTGATCCTACACTGCAAGGGCAATACCCAATGAGGGGGCTGTACCAAGCTCTTGCTGTTGCTGCAATGTGTGTCCAGGAACAGCCAATCATGCGACCCCTTATAGCTGATGTTGTTACAGCCCTGACATACCTTGCTTCCCAAGAATACAATCCTGAAACACTACCAGTTCACAGTTCCCGCAGTGCTTCTTCAACTCCTAGACAGACCTAGTAGGGAACAGTGAAGTAAGTAGATCATCTGTACAGCAAATCCATAAGAGAATAGGAGGATGCACCTTGCTAGCTGTTTCGGTATGTGATCCGAATAAATATATGCTAGTGTTCGTTCAGTTGGGAGTTTAATGATATGCAATCTGTTGTGTTGCGTATATTATGGTGAATGTGTATCAAGTTTTGTATCACTATGCATAGCAAGTGCAATGGCCTTCTTTCTTTCTCGGTTTTCTTTTCAGGTTCTCTTTGTTGACCATTTCTGATGTCTACAAAATTCTTTTATGTACAATCGAGCTTGCTTTTAATGTATCTAAATGCCATCTATGTGGAGTGATCTTCACTTCAGAAATCAATTTACATGTTTGTACTTTGGTGTTATGAACATTCTGTCCAAATACCTTCCAAGAAGTATTGCTCCTCCAGTTGTTTCAGAGACTTGATAGAACTTGGATTTGATTTACTAAATGTCAATAGCACATGTCATAAATGGAACATTTGATACATTGGTGATAAACCTGATATCAATAATTTTTGGATCATAAAATACAATATTCATGTTTCTTACATTCTCTTCCTACATATTATTACAACTACTGGATGAACAAATGACAACAAGCGCTTTTATATTTGTCTGCATTAACAGAATTACAAGAGGAAGGATCAGTCAGATGAAAATCAGTAGAAAATGGTATATGCATTTCAATAGCATTATTATTAGCCTGCCATTCTCAACTCTTTATCATGTTCTACAACACCATTGAGGCCTTTTGTTTGGCTGCTCGGACTCTGCACCTCAGAAACATCATTATTCTCATCAACTATATCTGGTTTTCCCTGTTCATTCCATAAACTTGGATTAGTACACCTTAACAAACACAGAGCACAAGATAAGCAGGGCTCGGTAGTCAATTTGAATCTGAACATTTTAGTAGTAAATCAGTCTACAACCAGTTCAATACCAAGAAAATTTGCCAGTTCAATACTGTGTAAATAACTAAAACCTTAAAACTTACTTTTGACTGAGAAATTTCAAGACAAACCACAAGTCTGATGTCACTATCAAAGGAAGTGAGTTTGTTTCACATAACTATACGTTTAAAGCACAATAGTTTTATTTCACTAATCAGAGAGAGAATTGCAGAAACTATGCGCAAATGATATTTTAACATTGGGTTTCAAAGAAACTTCAGCGAACTGCTTCAGGTCTCCAAATCATTGTGAAGGTAGGGAACTGTGAATCTCGAGGAAACTGACATGGTAAGGATTTCAAATGCTTTTCCTTACTAGAAGTTTCTCATAGAAGTTACTCTCCCTAAGATTTTGATTGTGAATCAAGCGATGGGTCGACCGTGATATAAATTGAGAACGTATCCTACTGCTTTGTTCGCTTTGGTTCATAAAAGGAAATTAATAATGACACAAACCTTGTTTTTGTCACGCCAGCTCAGCCCAAATGGTCTAGCTAGCAGACTAATCTTTCTGGCAGGAATGTCTTGCGAAGCCTCTTGAGTGCCTTGTCTCGGTGAAGCATTTGGCTGTGATGCACTGTAAAGAAAATTAGGTCAAGTGTAAGAGACAGAGGGAGGAGCTGACAAGCATGGAGTAAACAAAAATAATGGAAGTTTTAATTGATATAGTGTACAGAAAAATTATGAAAAATAGGGATAAAGAGTATTTTCCAATGTGTATATGCAAAATTGATAACTACCGCGGGGATGGTTGTGCTTTGATTTGGCCAGACTGGTACTGCAAGGTAGCCTCCAACATTGATTCTGCCATAACCACCCTCTTCTCCATTTCAGTACATGAAGCCATGACCTCCTCATACTTTTCCTGTACAAGTGTAGCAGTTTAGCAAAGCTTAAAGATAATAATACGAAGACTCATGGCTCATAAGATACTTCCATTTACAAGTTACAAGGAACATTTCCTTGACTACTTGTAAGAGACCACAAACAAACCTGCCAAAGTCATCATGTACCAAAATCAAGATAAATAAATACCTGAAGCAGTTTGGCTGCATATCTCTGTGCTTCTACATCTTGCTCGGCAGACCTGCGAGCATCTTCAGTGACCTTCTGTTCTTGCTCCACCCGCATCAAGACCTATAGTAAGTAAGCAGTCTAAGAATTAGCCTACGAAAATGTTACAGATAATAAAGAATCATAGCCAGACTGTGAGTGAAAAGGAGTAGAAGTAAAACCTGAAGCATAACATGTTCTTGTTCCTGTTTATAAGCAAAGGCTCTTCGAAGCTCAGTAACCTCTTGCTCTAACTGTTCAACCTGGAGATCATAAGCAGAATGCAACATACAGTATAAGCTCAAGGCTGCCATAAATGAATGGAGAATCTAACTCGATACAGAAAACTTTCAATCCATAAAGGAAAACAAAGTCTGAGTTATAAATCTATTAGGCCTAACAACTAGACATGCTTGGAGATTCTTTACTAGGAACATGAATGCACATAATAGCAAATTTGCAAAAGAAAAGAAAATTAGAAAATAATAGAAACAGTGGCATGTAAAGGTGAGCGAGGCATGCCTTAGCACTCAACTGCCGCCTATTATCCTGCTTTACCATCTCCATCAAAGCTGTCTCCAGCTCCTCCGCTCTGGCAAAAAAAAATTGCAATGCAATGTCAATGTACAATTATCAACTATGAATATGAGTAGATTAAATATAATGCTGAAATGGTTTTAATGGCTGAACAGAATTCCAAGCAGAAACATTAAATGCCAAAATTCATAATATGCTAATTTTAGAGCAATGTTTAGGGAGGTATTCAAAATGTCATCCATCGTAGAGTATGTGGTATAAAGTTGTAAAATCTTTCTAGAATAAGGTCTTCTATTACACAGAGACGGAACACGGTGCAAAATAAAGCATATGTATTAACCTGAGTAGAGCAGATTGTTTCTCCTCCAACAATTTGCACAGTTCAACCTTTAACCAGACCACCTGTGTCCATTCAAAGCATTTAAAATTTCATTTTCTTTGCAATCACATAGAATTAATAGCACCAAGTTGAGAAATCTAAATGAATTATTCGACTGTCAGAATATGACACTGCACTTAAAATGACAAAATATGGCAATCATATAAATACCAGTAGGTTCTTTAAACTGAAAAAAAATTACATAAAATCAGTTTCTCATATTCCTGCCCCATTACAAACTCGAAGTTTGTTGTCAATGGCATCCTCTTGACGGTGCATCACCAAATGGACAATTACAAATGGAATGCATCATTTAGCCACAACAAAAGATTGATGGATCCCTGATTTAGTCGATAAAAAAAAGATTGATAGATAATAAGCTTAAGATAAAGGAAAGATACACTACCTGCTCTTGAAGATCTGGAACAGAATCTATCTCCCCATTAGTGGACCCAGATTCAGGAGATAAATCACCATTTGTCTGTGTAGCAAGTGCTTGTCCAGCTTTATCAGATTCCAAAGTCACTGACTCGGGATCATTCTTGAAACCATATAGCTTCGAGACCAGGCCCTTAGAATCCCTCCATGCACGGAGACCCTTTGATCTTTCCTCAACCGCAGCTATTACAGTATGCCGATGTTTACTTCTCAACTCCTGTAATCTGATTTCATTTACATTTTGGTAACCCATGCAAGCAGTCAATACTAATTGGCTGCTATCAAATGTCGAGCTAGCCAATGACTGCAGCAAAGTAATTGCATCTCCAGCATCTTTAGTCGTAACCAATGCAGGGCCTACAGGACACTGAGCAAAATTAAGTTTCACAAAGTAGAGCCTTAACATTTGTTTAAATTTAACAGTTCAGGGGACTCGGTACCGTATAATTCCATTAGAGCAAGTGCAGTTCGGAATAACATGACACGATTTCCTTCAAAAAGAAGCACGTCCCATACTCGAAGAACTGAAAACAAGAAAGTCAACAGTTTACTGAAAAGCTACTAATTACCATTACCAATGTCAATTATGAGGCTGACAACATAATGATAAGCCATATAGTGAGAATTCAGATGCGACAGATAGAAGACACGATTACAAACAAAATACTATACTAATAAACAATACTACTCAAAATCTTACCAGTTTCCCATGGAAGCATGTTTGTGAAAATGGTAAGGAACCATGGTCCGGTAGCCCACGCCACCTGCACTCCAAGGTAATCCAGATGATTCACTGCACCAGACGTAAAGGTGACATAAGAAACCATCCAAAAAGCCCTACATAAAAAAAACAGTGACTGATGGGTATTTGAACAAACCCAATTTGGGAAATCTCTCCCGTACCAACTCCTCAAAGACAAGTTGGTCCACCTGGGAAAATGTAAGACCTCAGTATAAATCTTAAGCCCCGAGCAGCAGAGTGTCTCATTTCTGATTTGTGGGCAATGGGAACAGACAGGACTCTAACAAACAGCCAAACACATCTGTAACAGACAATTACCTGAGATTCTGTCATTTCTTCAGAGTAATAGCCATCAAAATAATCGTCGATGATCCCCATTAAAGCCCTGAATGTTAAGGTACAATTTGTAAATAGTATATTTGACGGATCAATTTACAGGAATGGTGGACACATAAGAATCTCATGACATATAGGACCTTTTTTCTTTTTAATAATCCATGTACAAAATATATGCCATGTCTCACAACTATTTTTCATCCAATAAGTCAAGTACAATTATTTTAGATGGATTTTTGACAACAAAGTTTCAAAACCTACCAAAATGCATTTTCTTCTGGCATCAGAAGTAGTAACAAGCCAGCAAAGAAATTCATGGCCTGCAAATTGATCAACCAAACTAACATAAAATAGAAGGTATGAGGAAAAATGTTTACTTGAGGGGTTTTGGAAATGAAAAAAAGACAGAAACAAGGAAATTTCCTATGTGGGAGATAGAAGCCTTTTTTCCATCATGAAATCATATATCGCAACTTTGACATCTGCACAACCAAATACCTGACAGTACCCAACCGAAGGGTTGTGTCGGGCATATGCTGTAAGTAAACGTCTCAAAGCATTCCTACCATCCTCGTCCAAGGCTGGGTGACCTGGAAAAGTTCGAGGCAGGTCCTGCATTCAGAACTAGAATAATAAATTGAGGAATATTATTGATAACACCATACAAACAGAAGGAAGAACCCACACACTAAAGATACTGAAATTTACAAGTCAAGGTTGCAAGAACCTTCTCAATCTGCCCTTTCCATTTCTCAGGTACACAAACGGAGTCTTTGCTTGACTCCTTACTTTTGTCTTCTTCCAAATTATTATGATCACCACTATTGCCAGAATTGCTACCCGGAGCTAGTAGATCTTGATAATACTTCTCCGCATGGCGTGCCTTCACACCCACGAAGGCTTGCCAAAGCTGAAATATCATGAAACAATGAGGAACCTATTCACTGAAAAATGAACTACGTGAAAAAACACAGGTGAGTAGTGTAAACTCTACCTCTCCCCTAAGAGCCATTGGCACTCCACCACGAACAAGAACCTCCAACTCTTCTTTACAATAATGTAAGGATTCAGGAGGAACCACATCGCCACCAGCACCTGTAGAAGAGGCGCTCGTACTATCATTTGAAGCTACATCTCGTGTCATTTCTGATCTCTCTACGTCGTAAAACTCGTCCTCCGAGTCTTCTTCAGAGGCCTCTTTAGGAGATCTAGTCTCTTCAATAGAAGATAGCAGCATCCCAGCTCCACTCTGTGGCACATCTTTTGAAACATTGCTCTTTTTCTTAACACGGACACTCATCATGTCTTCAATAGCATGAAGGGCTGGTCTGATCTCGACCCATATTTGGGCCTTGTGAGTTTGGGTCTTCTCCTTCACGGTACCATTGTCAGTTAAAACCTCAGAACCAGCCTTTTCACCACTCGAATCATCACCTTCAGCTGCACTATCTGAGCTATCATCAGCCTGTTTCTCTGTAGCGTCAGCCTCAGCAGGTAAAACCTTTTTATCCTCAGCAGATGTTCCATTTACCCGCGATTGAGCAGATTCAGAGTGTCGTTCCAGAAAACTCGTCCACCTATCTGATCTTTCCTCCTCTTCCTCCTAAAACCATGATCAGATTGACAATACAAGATATCATCATTCTGCAAAGTTGAATTATCTTTAAACCAAATTTGGTTGCTGAGATTAAGTTTGAAAAATACATCAAAGTCATAAATAAGAGATCAAACTTATAAACCAATTATGACCCACCTAACAGAATCTAACAGAACCAGTTGACTCATTAAAGTTAATGTATACATTACATGATACACATGATCCAGAGGATACAGTTTACACTTCTGTTTCTCCTTTATATTAATTTTCTCAGCAACCAAACAGGGGTACATGATAAAACCAAAAGTAAGTTGGAGGGTAATAAAACCTTGTAGATATTTGCATATTCTCTGTATCTTTGTACATGCTGAGGTCTCACAGCAAACCCATAGGCATCCCTGTCCAAGCAAAGGCCAACCAATAATACATAACAATCCATGGATCTCCACAAACAGGTTTTAAGTTCAATAATGAATTTCAAACTCCAACACAAATTGAAACAAATCCTACTCTTCCCAAAAACATAACAAAATTGAAACAAAAACAAACTACATTTCTCACGCAATAACCCAAAATCACTAACTCCAATCTGACTCACATTCCACAGTTTCTACACCAAACCCAACAAAAGTCCTGTGAAGGATCGAAGAAACAAGCAACCCACAACCCAATTCGAAGAGAGGAGCAAAGGGGACGTTAATGGCGGTTCAGAGAATAGTAGTAGAAGAAAGAAGAAGTAGATAGAAGAGTGAGCTGCGCTTTGTGGGTACGTACCTCTTGTGCTCGAAGGCGAGCAGAGGATTCAGAGAGGCTATAGTATTACTGGGCTTCATTGATCGCTGAGGACGGACACGAGTGGTCGTATTTGGTGAAGAAATGGAAAAGAGATCTCCTTGATTTTCTCTGTACTGCAACCATAAATTGTAGAGAGAGAAAGAGAAGACCCCATTTGGTTCGTTCGCTAAATCTTCAGGCCGATCACGTGCCACCGCCGAGATTTGCGTCCTACTTCTTAACACGGACTTCGAAAATATAAAATTCTTTTTAAATATTTTAGGATAGCTAAGTTAGTAATAAAAACCTTACACACGGTAAAATAAAAATGTTGCATTCACCGATCGTTTTATGGATGATAACTCTCAACTCTTGAGTTTGATAGCCCTGAATCAAGTACAGATTCAAATAGCAACCTAACCTCGTACGTCTAGACATCGCCTAGACATCCATTCGACCTCGTACGTCCTATTACAATTTAAAGTTTCTAGATGGCAACCTAACCTCTACTGGATCCAAGTGTTGCGAAGTAGCCTTAAACTAAGACCTTAGTTGGAGGTGGTTTGTGTGTGTTTGTGCTTTGAGCTTAAACCACGAACAAATATCCGCGAGGGATGTTCGGATAAGATTACTACATGGTCGGTCCTTCTTATCGAAGATCTGGTGGGATTTTTCGATAGAGAGAGCCGACCGAGCACGCTACCCAGAGGCACCGACCACACCTGACGGAGATCCGCCGGAGAAAGGCGATTGAGCCTTTGACAACGAGATTTCGGCAGAGAGAACCTATAAAAAAAACAACAACGACAAGAAGTAAAACAACATAAACCACCGCCCCAAGCTGGTCGGAGATCTGGGGGCGCATATATGGTCGATAACAACTAGATTTTCCAGCGAACAAGGGGGAAAGGGTCGCGGATGGGATCCTCGCCGGAGAACGATAGGGGAGAGACTCGCAGCCGACGACCGTCGTCAGAAGTTGAAGGGATGAGGAAGAGAGAGGGACGGCGTCAGCAGAGCCAAACTGGTAGATATAACCGATTTGAGGGAGAGGGCAGCGGATCAGACCAACGTGACGTGGGAGAGACTTGCAGACGGGGAGCGATGGGAGGAGAACAACAACAATGACGAAGGAGCACGAGCAGAGGAACACGACGGGAGAGCGCAGGCAGAAGAGCACGGTGGACGGAGGGGCGCGACAGTAACTAGAGGGAGACGGGGAAAAGGACGAAAGGAGAAGAAGTGGGAGATGGAGATAGCCTCAACGACAACCCCATGGTCGGAGCCACGAGCGGTGACATAAAAAGATAAGAGGGGCGTTAGGGTTTGAGGCAAGAGAGAAACGTTTATGTAAGTCTTTTTAAATATTATACACTATGTCACACACTATTTTTATAACTTGTTAGTTCGATTCACCTGTTTAATATCTCACATATTTTTCTACTATACTAATATTTATATGGTGTCTATTTTTGCCGTCTATGTTGTCTGAAAAATAGGATCAAATCCCCAGATTCACGTCATTTACGGGGTCGATTATGCAGATCATGAATATAGGGTAGCAAATTCCCCGATGCTGACATACGGAAAAATCGACGAGATTAGGCCCGACGAATCGTTGACTCACGAATTGGACGACAACACGTGGTGAGGCAAGTAAAAAATAATTAATACTGAAAGTTAATTTCGGCTATAAATAACGGTCGTAGACTCGTCCATCTTCACCAAAACTCGATTCGGCTCTCTACTTCTTCTTCTCCGGCGAGCTTCCTCGGTCCTGCAGATTCTTCGGCGGCACCATCTGCAGCAAAAACATGCCTCACGTAGATTCTCCAGCATGTTTGTCAGTCGTTTCTCCGGCACAATCCTATAAATACACGTCAGTACATATCAGATCTTTATCTTCCTTCTCTCTCTCTCGTTTACTTTGCCACAACTCTTCCCCTCTCTTTCTTACGGGAGAATTAGCATTTTGACCTTAAAATGATATTTCCTTTGAAAAATAACCTCATCTTTTCAAAGTTTAGCACCACATGACCTTTTTTTATAAGTGATGATTTTATTAAAAACTTAGGGTTTCAAAATGAAACCCAAAGAGAAGAGATACAAACCAGAAAGGGGATCACCCAAGAAACCTTCCAAATAGCCCGACCCGAAGCAAAAAGCCAGCAAAAACACCCTCACACAAACACTAAACACCAAGAACCAAGAAACTTCGGCACTAAGAAAAAAAAACACGTAAAACTTAACAAAAATCACCACGAAGAATACAACTAGGACGAAACCAAAGAAGCATAGGCTTCCTCCTTACCACAAACATCGTCATAATCTAGAACATCACTACCCAGGCCAAGCTTGCGGGACTCATCATTAAAGTTGGAATGGTCTAAACAGTCATCACCCGATGTCAAGGCCTTTACACCCATTTGTTTGGCCAAGTCCCAAGCCCTTTGTTTAGCCTTCCTGGATTTGCTAAGGGAACAAGACTTTGCGTGATGATGCACAAAAGGCGGTGGAGATATTCTGGAGTTTCCCCTACGTCCCCTAAACAAAGACGGTGGAGCACCATGACATCTTCGTTCCCCAAGTAAGTTTTCCCCTTGTACCAGATGTAAATGTACAATTAAAATCCGAACACAACACATTTGAGTAAATATGTTCAAGAAACAGTAAGTACTATTAGTTTTAGGATGATAATGAAACATGTATACTTGTTTATATAGATTCGTTTCATGATTTTTGGACATTTTGCAAAATTTGGGTTCTGCATTGAGGTCGCTGTAAGAACCACCTTCGGTCAAACCGACGAAAACCGGGAAGAGTTGACTTTTCGCCGGGAAAGTCAA
>JAYMSV010001480.1:0-12755 GCA_036897745.1 Erodium moschatum | reverse complement strand
TTTTACACAAACCATAGAATATCATACTTGCACATTTATTCCGATGATTGGTTTTCGAGCCATGACGGGAGTACTCTTTACATCATCATCATCACATTGATTACCTTATGTATTAATTGACTATATGTATGAGCACGACACCCATGGTTGTTTTCTCCTATACAAACTTTCGATCTTTATTTCCATTTCTGTTTTTCTTTATTGTTCACCTACTACTCATGAACATTTACCTTTCTGTTTTCACTGCTTGAACCATTTGCTTACTTTTAGAAGAGTGTATCTAGTGACGTTTATACACTTTTTTGCCTTTTTACCATTTTAGTAGATTTAGTCATCCATTGGCCCGACTGCTCCCTAGTGTCCGACCGGTTACTTACCGTTAAAATATATTACTTGTAGGATTGTGCATGGAAGCACGTTAAAGAGGGTATGCTAAAACCCTGTCTTCATCAGGGATAAAATTTAACCACTGCTCCAGCCAATAACCCCCATCTCTCATCATTTCAGCCCCAAACAAAGAATCAGGACAATTGACTAGAACTTCTAAGACTCCTTGCAAAGCTATTTCCTTCAAAACAGCTTCTACTTTGAGATTTAGATGTATTATGGCTAAGTGACAATTTTCCATACAGAGTTGCTGGGTAGTAACTATGGATCCCTTATGCAGATAATCAACATAAGTTTTACCCTCATAAGAAGAGGTGAGGGTTGGATACTGTTGATATGTGCTTGCCTTTTGCATGTTTGGAACAGATCTGCCCCAAGCCTCAGGAACAAATAGTTTGTGTTGATGAACTACAGCCCATTAAAGCGCTGGATTATTTCAATAGTGTTTCTCTATGAAATAAACGAAGCCATATCTTGTTCCTCTGGCATTAGTTCTTTGCACTACCAAGGACTTGCAGTAAATAGGAAATCCACCAAATAGGTTCTAAAGCCAAGCAACATTAGCATTGAAAGGTATATTCAACACAAAGATAGCATACCTTTTAAGTTGGACTGGGTGAGTGTCTCTTCCTTCCAGGAGCTTCCCAACTGATGAATGAGCAATAGAAGTTGTGGATGTGACTTCAGTTGTTGACCTACTTCTGCATATCTTAAGGCTCCAGATCTATCCTTACGAATTTCCCTAACGCGTCGTCCATTGACAAGTCTTGTGCTTCCTCTTGGCGTCCAAGATTCGTTAGGCGGAGAGGATCCTAATGCTCCTAACTCTGCATCCGTGTATCTAGACATCCTCAAACCTTGTTGATCTTCACACTGTTCTTCCACCTTCATGTTGTGAGGGTTTCTAAATTACCCTTTGAACTTATAGTTTGATTGTTTATCATCTCCATGAAAAAGCTTATTTTGTGCAGGATAGAAAGATCATGTTGATTGTTCCATCTCTAAGCACCGAGATATTCGATATTTGTTGGAAGATGTTATGTTTGCTCTTTAGGCATTTGATGAGTTGTTTGATTCTTAAAGCCTCATTCATTTTTTTTCATTTATTCTCAGGAATTTCAAGTAATACAAATCATTTCGCTGAAAAAAAACCGAATTCGTGTTGTTCTTACCCAAAGCCAAGTACTTGACGCATACTTGACCCGTTTTAATTAAGATCAATTTTAGGTATACAGAAGCTAAAATGCCCAAATGGCTAAGAGAAAAGGAGATGAGCGAAATTGTTCAAGAAATGTGTTTTATATTATGAATTGAGTGAATACAAGTGAAGAGCTAACCCATTTATATACTTGAGCTCCCTCAAATGGAGGGTTGAGATCTATCTAATTTATCGACTACAAAGAGGATCTAAAAATATGCTAGAAAATGCTTGGAAACACGCTTTATATCTTTTATATACTTTGACATCTACAAAAAAATTGTGTGGCATCCCGCTTGATGAACTTATGTGATATGTTTCCCAAACCTTGATGCTCGGAGAAAACGTAGTTTCGAGTCCACATACTATCCCTTCTGAAGATGTGTTTGTGAATGTTGATGCCAATGGTTGGTTAGAAGCATTCGATGCTCTTCCCCATATATACATAAAACATTTTTTTTCATTCCAAATATGAGCTTACTCGTTTTATTTAGATGTATAATTTGGAACAAGTAATTTCTAAAATTAGAAACGGACCACACATGCAATAGCCATTTTCGGCTATTCAATAGGCGGATAACAAACATGATGTCAACACTACAACGTATGAAATTGTACATACCGTAGATTAAGTGGTAAGCGCCTCCGTGCCATAAGTAGGCATTTCATATGCTCTATCTATATATTCATATGTGTCCGACCTAGATGTACAATTACTCGAGATCGAAAATGCAGGCCGTGAAAGACAAACTACAAGATCTGAACGAGACCAGAAAGGCCAGAAATGAGGCCAAAGCTGAGGAGAAGGTAAGATTACAAAATATGATATGAATGTGTTACAAGTTACAAGCAATGGTGGTAAAAGCGGGATGTAATTATGCAGGCGGAGAAGGAGTTAGCAAAGGCAAGAATGGAAGTGGCACATGAGGTGAGGCTTGCGAGAGAGGCAGAGGCAGATATGGAGAGGCATGTGGCCAAAGCTGGAGAGATAGCGCAGAAAGAGGCAGCAAAGCATGGTCAGAATAACCTTTCCTATTCGGCTTCTGGTTCAAATTCAGCTTCCCATCCCGCTCTGCTCATGGAGTCTTCTTCTTCTCCGGCTCCCCCCCACAGCAACAGCAACCATTTTTAATCTACCTTTTTTCGTATATACATACCAATTGTTGCTTCTCATCGACCATCTTTCATTTCTTTATATCGTTGATGTCATTCTTGTAAAGCTTTCTTTCTCTACTTGCAATCAAACTAACTTTTAATCTTTGTTCAAGTTCAAAGTTTGGATTCTGACGAATTATTAAATTGTAAAGCGATCAGATAGGTTGTTTCCACCCGATGGGGACCGGGTTATGAAAAATTTACATATCCAATGATGCACCCATATACATGCAAAAAAATAAAATCGAAAAATGAGTTTTATTTGTTTGGTAAAAATGTGATTACACGATTGAACGTGTTTTCAATTGTTTTGTTGTAGGGTTCAAAAAATATTTCTCCATTATAGAAAATGAAATTATTATGTACACTCATCATTTTTTTTTTCTCAGCAAAGAAATTTATAAAAAGCCTTTTCAGAGGATGAAAAGGGGATCGATACAAAAGCCCTCTCTAGCTACAGAGAAGGGCCAAACAGGATAACTAAGGTTTACAATGTAAGCAAAGATACAAATTACCAGCTTGCCCCACAGAAACCAAATATGGGCACTGAAAACCAACTGGATGTAGGATTGGATGGTCACAATTTTCTTGAGAATTTGAACTGCAAGGCCCTATTCGAACCTCTTGAAGCAAAACCTTAATCCAAACACTTGTAGCACTTTTCTGGAGCACTTGATGGGATGAGATATGATAATGAAGCTTTGAGTGGAGTTTCTTATCTGGATTGTTTTACCAATGAGGTGATCCAAAGCCATGTTCTTGAGAATTTGAACTGCAAAACCCTATTTCGAACCTCATGATGCAAAACCTTAAACCGAGCACTTGATGGACTTTTCTGAAGCACTTGATGAGATGAGATGTGTAAATGAAGCTTTGAGTGGAGTTGCTTAACTGGATTGAATTACCAATATGGTGATCGAAAGCATTCTATAGAGAGCTTTGCTTCAGTAATTCAAAATGAATTGTGTGCTTTGTTGATGATTAGATGGAATGAGACGGTGGCTGTGTTGAAGTAGTGTAGAACTCTGACAATCGAGTCTCTTGTACAGAATAGAAACTGCAGATGACAAATGAGGACGAGTCTCTGCGCATCAAGGATCCAATGGGGACAAGTCAGGATGGAAAGACCTGCAAAAAGCTTGAAAAAAACACTCAAACTAAAAATGAAACTACCCACACACCAGAAGAAGGGGGAGGAGAACGGAACCACACTCCAAACAAGGCCAGAACCAGAGAGAACCCCTTAGGACACTCATAACTCACCAAAGAGCTCACCAAAAAAAATAATAACCCCCAGCCCACCCAACCCTCCCCCAAACCCCCCAGTTCCAAAAGAGTAGCTAATGAAGGTTGCTTGCGTCTGAAGGCACCTCAAGAGAGACAATGCCTGGGATTAGAAATCCAGTTTTCAAAGGTGAAATAATATCCATTCTTGAAATGTGCCCATTCACCACTAAAGACTTGACTTTGAATGGATGAAAATATCTGTATGGAGGAAGATGATTGATTGTTGAAGATATGATTGTTTCTACCCAACCAAATACACCAGAGGGCAATTTTGAGAATGTTGTTCCACAATTTTCTGAATTTGTGTTGCACTAATGAGGACCAGTTGAGGAAAATATGTGAGATTGCACCAGACATAACCCATTGAATGTCCCACCATTTTAGAATCAGAGACCAGACTATCCAGCTTTTGTGACAGTGAAGCAGAATGTGGGCTGCATCCTCCAAATCCCAGTTGCAAATTGGGCAAATCAGCTCTTGCAGAGTGAAACTCATACCTCTTGATTGTAGAAAACACTTAGATGGTATTGCTTCTAGACAAGACAGCCAGGGGAATGCTGACACCTTTGGAGGGACCCCAGGAGACCATAAGATTTTGGCCCACTTTTGTTTTGAGTTTCCTTGAGCCGCAAGCAAGCTATAAAGTCTTTTAACTGAGAAGCCTTTGCTATCTCCTATCCAGCTTATACTGTCTTCTGTATTAAACTTTAGATGCACTTGAGTTAGGATAGAAGAGAGGACACCCATTTCCTGACATTCCCAACCTCTAGGATCTCTTCTCAGCTCCAGATTCCAAGTTCCCCCATTCCACAAATGAGCAATGACTGAGGTTTTTGAGTTTGCCAGTAGGAAAATTCTAGGAAATAGCTCCTTAAAGGTTAGCTCGCCCCACCACAAGTCTTCAAAGAAGTGAATTTTAAGACCATTACCAAGAGTCCATAGAAAACCCTTTTGACCAAAGAGCTCAGAGAATCTAGAGTCATCCTTTAGAGCTATGATATGATTCATAAAACTAGGACTGTTTATCTCCTTGAAGTTGGATAGATCCCACTGCTGAGTATCCCATCCAAACCTTGCACAAATTGCCTTTTTCCAGAGAGAATTGTCTTTATTTGCAAATCTCCACCACCACTTAGCCAAAAGACATGAGTTCATTAAGGACAAGCTTTTGATTCCCAGACCCCCAAAGTCTTTTGTTTTACATACTGAATTCCAATTGATCTTGCAGAATGGTCTGTCCACTGCTGCTCCATGCCATAAAAATTTTCTTTGCCAACTCTGCAGTGATTTGATAACTGTCTTTGGAGCTTTTAAGACTGAGAAAAAATAAAGAGGCAATGCTCCCAGGGTTGATTTGATCAAGGTAATTCTGCCTCCAAATGATAAAGATCTAGCCTGCCACAGCCCCAAGGATTTTTTGTATCTGTCAACTATAATTTTCCATGGTTTCAATCTCTTGTAGTTGGCTCCCAGTGAAAATCCTAGATAGGATAGGGGTAGTGATTGATCCTCACACTGAAATACAATGGAGTAATAATTTGCTTCTTCTGTTGTGAGATTCATAGGAACAATTGCTGATTTAGCATAGTTTACTCCCAAGCCAGAAGCTAGATGAAAAAGAGCTAGAGATGCCTTCAAATTCTCTGCTCCATAATGAGATGCCTGTATGAAAAATATGGAATCATCTGCAAATTGTAGGTGTGTTATAGAGGGTCCAGAAACTCCTAAGGTGATGCCAGAAAAATGCTGA
This sequence comes from Erodium moschatum, assembly GCA_036897745.1. NCBI lineage: Eukaryota > Viridiplantae > Streptophyta > Magnoliopsida > Geraniales > Geraniaceae > Erodium > Erodium moschatum. The sequence continues at coordinate 6,978 of JAYMSV010001480.1, read as the reverse complement.
TTTGCTACTCCTGCCTTCATGATTTGATTAAGGCCTTCTGCTATCAATGTGAACAATAGTGGGGAAAGGGCACAGCCTTGCCTTACACCCCTTAACATTTTGAAATCAGGGGAGGGTGACCCATTTATAAGGATTGAGATATGGGCTTTGAAGCATGAAATCATCCAGAATCTCCACAGATAATTAAAACCCATTCTTGTCAAGATTTTCATGATATAGGTCCAACTGACATTGTCAAATGCTTTCTCAAAATCAGCCTTAAAAATTAGAGCCTTTTGTTTTGATTGCTTGAGATGTTGAACCACCTCATTAGCTACCAAAATACCATCTAGGATTTGCCTTCCAGCAATGAACCCTGTTTGCTCTTGCCCAACAATTTGATCCAATACAGTTTTGAGCCTGGTTGCTAATAGTTTGGACAGGATCTTATAAACACCACCCATCAAGCTTATGGGTCTGAAATCATCAAAAGTCTGTGGAGAGGCACATTTAGGAATGAGAGACATAAAGGAAGAGTTAAGGCCTTTCCCCAGCTGGCCTGATTTATGGAAATGTGTGAAGAACTGCATGAGGTCATCTCTGAGAATAGGCCAACAGACTTGAAAATTTTTTAGAGTGAATCCATCAGGGCCTGGAGCTTTGTCTCCTGAGCATGCCATAATAGCTAGGAGCACTTCCTCTTCACTGAATGATCTCTCTAGCCATGTTGCTTGAGAGGGGGACAGTGAATTAAATTGCAACTGATCTAATATTAATAAATCTGTTTGAGAATGACCAAATCTGCTACTGAAATGAGAATGTGCTGCTTCCTTGATCTGATCAGGATTTGTTAATGTTTCCCCTTGGTAATTGATTTGAGAAATTTGTTTCCTTGGACCTGTGTAATTAAATATCTTGTGAAAGAATTTTGAACCCTTATCACCTTCATTGATCCATTTCCTTCTAGCTTTGAGACTCCAAAGCTTAGAAAGCTGCTTTGTTTTAACAATGAGCTCAGCCTTGAGTCTTCCTCTGATGTTGCATTCTAGAGAGGATAGTGGCCTTGTATCAAGAGTTGAATCCAACTGATCAATGTCTAGTCTGAGCTGAGAGATGGTAGATTCTAGGTGTCCAAATACTTCTTTGTTTCAGGCTTTTAAATCACCTTTTAACATCTTCAGTTTTTTCCATAGAGTGATATGTGGGAGATCATGAACTTGATAGGAGGACCAGAATGTTTGTACTGCAGGCAGAAATCTGTGGTCTTCAATCCAGATGTTGAGAAATTTGAAAGGTAATGGCCCCCATTTCACTTGAGAATCAAATAGGAGGATTGCTTTGTGATCTGAGATGCATCTAGGAAGACTGGATTGTGTTATTGTATTAAAAATGTCCTGAAAGTCACTTGAAATTAGAAATCTGTCTAATCTTGAGGCACAAGATCCTGATCCAAACCATGTATACTTCCCTCCTGCAAGAGGCAAATCAATAAGGGCCAGCTGATCTTTGAAAGGGTGCCATATCTGTGAGTGATGATCTGAGACTTGTTCTTTCTTCAGGTATTAACACTGTGTTGAAGTCCCCTCCAATTAAGAGCATAGTTGTTAACTGGTGTGATTGTAGATGATTGTGTACTTCCCTCCATAATGTTCTTCTGCCTGCTCTAGAACAAGGAGCATAAACATTGATTATGCAACTGAATTTATTGAGTGCTGAAATGGTACCAGTCCATATGAGAGCTCTATCCAGATGAGTTGTGAAGGTCTTTTGGTAGCAGGATGTCTTCCACATAGTAATCAGGCCTCCTGAGGATTGAGTAGATGGGATGTGATCTATTTCCCAACCATTGGCAAGTCCACATTGTCTGAGAAATGAGGGATGAATTGTTTCCAGTTTTGATTCCTGTATAATGATAAAATCAAGACTTTGCTTGCGCAGCACGTCAGCAAGGGTCCTCCTTTTCTTAGAGGAGGAAAGGCCTCTCAAGTTCCAGGAGAGGAACTTCATGCTTCAATTCTATTAGTCAGGAGAGTTTCCAGACCATCCTCTGAATCTTTATCTAAGTCAAGATAATCTCCATCACTTCCCACCTCAAGGTCCACACTGCCTAATCTTCCATCTTCTAAATCCCTGAGTGAACTGATAATCTGATCCTCTGAACAATTAGGTTTGATCCCAATAGATTTAGCCAGATTCCAAGCCCTTTGACTCTTAGAGAGAGGTGGAGGAGGGGAGCTTGGAGAGGTGTCTCTGAGATGTCCTCCTTCCTTTAGTTTTGACCTTGTTCCATAATTATGCTTTGCACTTTTCTTTTTTTTCCCTTTAGCTACCTTTGAGAAATTGTGGGAGGGTGTGGACTTTTGTTTTGCAGAGAAGCCAAGAAGGTCTGCAACGTCATTCACTTGTTGCTGGATGAAAGGACTAAAAGGTGTTGAGGATATTTGGGGTGTTGTGGTAGGGTTTTCACTTGGTAGTTGTTCCAGCCCCATGTGCCCTTGTGAATTCAAATTTGAGGAGCAAGTATCGAGACCTTCTGAAGAAACAATTAATATGGGTTTGTCCTTTTTTTGCAAGTCAGTAGAGTTTACTTGGGAAGGAGAGGAAGACAATAAATGCTGAGCTGCTCCTGTCACTTCTTTTTGCTGTTGTTGAGTTGTTTGAGCAGTGTTTATCTGGAGAATAATAGGAGGGACCTGAGGATCGACACTCTCATGATGAGGACTGAGGGTTTGAGTAGAAACCAAGGCCTGAGTAGCAGAGCAAGTTGAGTTGTTTTTCTCCCCAATATTGTTGATCTGGTCCTCCAATGGTAGTTGCAGGTCTAAGGTCTTCTCTATTGATGAAGGAATAAGAACATTCCTTGTTTCTACTTCTGCCTCACCTAATTCCTTTTGTCTTAAATGTGGAGGTTGTGGTGAGTAAGTATCTTCCACAATCAAGTCTTGATGCTGAGACACAGGAGAATGAATGATATAAGTTTTCCTTATAATCCTTATGAGTGGCTAGATAACCATAAAATTAAGAACAAATTAAGAGTTAGTATATAGTTATGTATGATACACTTCTTCAAATAATTATTTCTGAAACATTATTTACAACAACCTAACCTTTTTTTGTTTGCAAAAATGTAGATAGTTTTTTTTAAAAAAACTAACAAGACCTTGTTCCGGTTGGTTTGGCTGAGGATGAGGAATGTATATCAATACTCTAATTTATTTGATGGGGATTTTTCTCTGGGTATATTTGAGATGGATCCGAAAGGCTCACACCTTGGCTCTTCTCTCTACTTTAGAAATTTTTTTTTGGAAAGCAAATATAATATTAATATCTCAAGACTTTAAGTAAAAGTCGTGAGAAAGAGGAGAACTCCTCTCAAACAACCAAGAGCTCAACCGAAAAGGTTGCCTAAAAAATAAATACTTGTAATCCAAGAAAGCACTGAATCAGAGAAAAAAAGTAAAATGCAAACCCTATACAAAATAACTAAGAACCATAACAACTATCAAACAAGACCAGCAAAATGGGAGAAGGCAATCAACATAAACTACAACCAAATCATTATATAAAAGTAAATGTAACAGTTTAGTGCCCCATAATTCCCCGAGAAGATGAACTCCCGCCAATCCTTTTGCAAAGAAGTGGGTTGACTTTCCTAACCAAGAAAGAGAAAGTGAAATATCTCTTGTGAAGTGACCTTCAATAGCAAATGAGCTACTCAAAATTTTGATTCTCCAACTGAAGAAAGAACATTGTTAGGGAGGAAAGGGTCTGCAAGTCGAGAGTGTACAATACGAAACTCGGTTTCTCTCTAGAGCTACAGTATCACTATGAACTTGCTACAGTACCGTCTTTGAAGATTTGAAGATCTGAAGAACATCCAACACCTCAGATATGCAGCTTCTGTGAAGAACATCTCATTGCAGCATCTTTGCAAAGGATGCTTCTCTCTCTGACGCCGGTGTAGTGTCTATGATGGTTAAACGGGCCATCAGACCACCGTTGGCCTCCATTCAAGCCTGATTCTAGTGGAATTCTCTCTGACACACCTCTATTCCTATTTCCAGTCATCCAGAATGGTCTTCGACATTTGTTATAGCAGTCCTCCCGCAAAGATTATCTCTCAGGCTCTCAATGACTCAGGGCAGGAAGAGGAGATTGGTGATGAAGTTTCTCAGACCTCATCTCAAATTAGAAAGGAGATTCAGCAAGTTTATAATGAACTGGTTAAGGAGGGTCAGCTTTACTTCAAAAAAGATAAGTTGGGACAATGGAAACAATTTAGGCAAATTAGCCATCTTCAGAGACAAGATAAGGAGATCTCTCCTTTACATCTCCATAACTCATATCAGACCTTGCTTGTAAGAAGTGTCTCTGATGAAGGTGGCTCTGCAGCCAATGAGCAGGGGCCTAAGTTCTTAAGGTCAGTTATTGTTGCTGACAGAAATCCAAGACTTCAAGATTCATCCTCAATGGGATTTCCTCCCCTCTGGTTTTGAGAATGTACAACTAGAGAAAAAACTCAATCTTCCTGATGCTCCTATTTCAGATAATCACATCTTGCAGGTCAGTAAATTTTATACAGCATTAATATGCAATCTACCTCCTCACTTGACAGCATGAGGCTTGGAAAATGTGTTTGCTTCTTCCTTGGGTTATTGCAAAAGTCTTATTGCCCAAAAGCTGACTAGAAGGGGGAAAAGATATGGTTTTGTCTATTATAGCAGTAAAAAAAATCTATCTGAAGCAATTCAACATTTCAATGGTCTAGCCATTGGAAGATTTACTCTCTTTGTGACAAAAGCCTGGGATAGAAACTCAAGCTCATTTCAAGACAAGTCCAAATTCACCAGCAGCAGACCAAATCCCAGATATTCCAACTCTAGAAGCCATGCTCTAACCTATGAGGACTTTCTACATAGAGGATCTATCATCTCATCTCACAAGGACATCCTGCAGAAGGCTCACCTAGCAATTACACATCTTAATCTATCAATTGATTCTATAATGAAAGAAATAGCTTTGCAAGGAGTAACAGATATTCAACTAAGAGCTTTAGGCAACAAAGCAGTTCTTGTCTTTAGCCCTGATGCAGACTTTGACAAGGAAATGATGAGGGATGAAGGAAAATGGTTACAAAGCTGGCTAACTTTTGTGCCCCAATTTGATTATCTATATGGAAAAGGAGGAAGATTTGTTTGGGTACAGATACATGGAATTCCCTTTGAAGGTTGGTGTGAAGAATCCTTCCAAGCAGCTCTTGTGGATCATGGGGTTCTCATTTACACCCATCCAGCTAGCAAACAAGGACTACAGGTTGATGTTGCTCATGTATTGATCCACACTAAAAAACTCAAGCCTTTCTCAGAGGAATCAGATTTTTATTTGGGTAAGGATCAGTTTAAAATTTGGGTCCATACTGCCCAAACAGATGCTCTACCTATTTTCCCAGCACAAGAAATCTCATCCTTCAGCCAAAGTGTCAGCAGTGATTCTTCTACAGCTAAAAATTCAGATCAAATCATGTCTTCTGAACTGGGTTCTCCTCTATCTGAGGATGAAATTGATACCCCTAATGATCATCATGCAAATGTTACTTTGGGACTCCTTTCTCCTGCAACAGAAGGTGGAACATTCCTAATTCAAGGGTCCACAAACTCTCAGGCACAAACTCAATTATTGGCAAATGAATCAGGCATCCCTCAGAAGGAGCATATTAATGCCTCACCTACCATTCAGCCATCTGATCCTGTAATAAATTCAGGCTCTATTGATTCTCCTATCTTTCAGACCCCAACTCCCTTAACTGAGATTGGAGTGGAGAATTTAATAGTCAAAGATACTTACTCCAAAGACACTTACACCTCTGCTACATACATCTTGAGTGATCCAAGAGATTCTGAAAGTGCGGAGAAAGGGCTATAAAATTTAATGGTCTTGGACACTTATTCTCCAAATAGCAAATTATTAGATCCTCAGGCAAAAACTCAAAGTGCAGGCCAGATCTCAACAGTACTTGTTCATGTTGAAGAACCCTCTTAGATTCAAATTGCTGAAAATTCAAAATCAATCCCAAAGGTGCAAAGTCCTATCACCAGCAAGGCTATTGATAGCTTCAGAGACAGACCATCCCTTCCTCCTACCATCAGACCAGTGGATATTGGTTTTACTTAAGATCTCTCTGCCCAGCAAACTAATATTATAATGACAAATAGTACAGATGTAGTTGAGCATTTATTAAGGAACAAGGCTCGAGATACTATTGCTTCTTCTAAAGAGGCATCTCAAGAGAAAGCATTTAATTCCCTTGACAGCAAAAGGGATATTCCTCTACAATAATCACAATCTGAGGATATCATTGGAATTGAAATTTTGAACAGTGGAAGTTCTTTGGCTTCTCTTCACTCAGACCCCCCTCAAATCGATCTGATTCAATCCCAAGTTGATGAGGTGGCTGACTGTCTTGGCTTCGAAAAATCAACCCTGGGTCCATCAAGGTTCCAAAGCTGTAAAAAGAAAAAAACAAACAAACCTGCAGACACTCCCCCACATGCCTACAACACCAGGTCAAAATTCAAGCATTCTCCAAAGAAGCAAGCCAAGGACTCCAAGCAGGCAATCTCTTCACTGCAAGATAATTCTCTAGCAAAAAAGGCTTGGGAATTTGGCAAAGCTATTGGCCTAAAAGCTAGAGTAAGTGATGATCAAGTTATTAATCAATTGCTGGACTATGAAGCTCAGGAAAATCATTCAGTTGAGCTAGAAGGAGGATCTGATGATGAGTTTGTTGACTTAGAAAGAGATTTAGATTCAGATATATTGTTGGAGGAAAGGTCCAACATTACTCAGCCCTCTCATTAATCCCAGATGAAAATCCTCTCTTGGAATGTGAGAGGTATCTCCTCTACTCAAAAGAGGAGATGTTTAAGTGCCTTGCTTCGCAAGCAATCTCCAGGGTTTATTTTATTGCAGGAATCAAAAATGGATGCAATGCCTTCTAAC
>JAYMSV010001479.1:0-12757 GCA_036897745.1 Erodium moschatum | reverse complement strand
GAGGTGGAGTGGAAGGAAGATGGAGAGAGTGGAGAGAGTGGAAAAAAGGAGTTTTTAACTGAGGGGTAAACTAGACATTTCATTGCTTTTGAGTTTGGACGGTAAATAGAAGAAAATGGAAGTGTTTAAGTGAGGGGTAAACCAGACATTTCAGAGGTTTCAGGTAGATTCAGGAGAGAGAAGAAAAAGATGAGGCTTGTGCACCAATAAAATTAAGGATGGAGGCTATTCTACAAAAGCACCCTGATAAAACCTTAATTTTGCAAGATGACCAAAATCAAAACTGATACAACGACAAAATTTATTAACATAAAACCATTGAAATCCAAGATTGTAAAATAAAAAATATATTTTTTAAAAATCAATTAGAAAACCATGATTATGTATATACATACCATGTATACATATAACATGCTTTAAGCCATTGATCATGCATATACATTCAATATTTCTCAACATATATGTATACATATATCAATATGTACATAAACTAAATCAAACACAAAGCATGGTTTCTCCAAAGTTACTGCAGCTGGCTCTTGAACCAGCAAGGAAGGAGGCCCTTGGTCGCACCATGGAAGCTTAACCACCTCTTGTGCTGGTGGAGAATGCAAAATGGTTGCAGGAGTGGATGATAGTGATCCCTGATAAACATCTCTTCTGTCAGAAAGGTGGGAGATTTATAAGGATGGTGCGAGGAAACCTCGGTTGTGGCGGTTCAAGGACTGGGAACCTATGTATATACTCATCCACATTCCCTAAACACCTGGGATTTGGAGGTGGCTCATGTTCTGATTCATACCTAGAGTTTCAATCAGTTCAATGAAAAGTTGAAGATTGCTTTGGGCTTAGGGTCTCATGACATCCACGAATCCAAATCTAATTCCCTGGATGATCTGAGTATGTGTTTCTTAATTCCTCACCATTACTTTCTCCCACACCCTCTTCTAATCCTTTTCTAGTCATTTTACAACGCCCTCTACAGTTGAAGAAATCTCGGGAGAAGTTGATGAGGAGAACTCATAAGGATAATGAAGCTGCGAAAGCTTCTCACATTTTAGTTTCCTCGGATGATCGTACACAGTTAATTCCTTCATGAGAGACTGAGTTATTAATTTTGGGGACAGAAAGAATGTTGGAATTCAAGGAAAAGATACTGCTATGGAGGAAGAGACATTAACCGTCAACAACTTTGTCAAAGATTCCCTTGACACTGATGATTTGGGGGTTCTTCATTTGGAAAAGGACTTGCAATTACCCATAATCCCAGTCTGCAATCATTCGCAGCAGCCTCAGGATCTCTCACCCATTGTTCCTCGGCCAAGAAATAATCAAGACCCTCCCTTTCCCCCTCCTTTGATCTCTGAAGGTATGCACAAGGAGGAAGGATTTGAGACACTATTATCCAACGGTTTTGACCTTATGGGTTCTCAGGCTCAGGCTCATCATGATCCGGCAGTAGTTGGGAGTAGGGAAGCTTTGGAAGATGGTTCTACATGCCTCATTAATGAAATGGTAAGGGTTACCCTCCCTGCAGCTTGGAGGAACCACAAGACCATATTTCAGCTGGCCATTTTCAAATTTTGGAGGGATTAATTATTTCGAATAGTGTTGGGCTAAAAGACACCTTTCCAAGCCCACCCTCCATCCCAAAAAATCTACCTACAAGAGAAATTCAAAGAAGGCTCAAGTGTCATACGTGTACGATACCAAATCTAAGAAAGGAAAAGAGGTGCATCTTCTTCAACTCTCAGGCAAAAGGAAGAGCAAGGGTAAGACTGTGGTTTATAAAGTTTTCACTAGTCCTTGGGATTACTGTAAATCCATAGGGCTTAAGGCCTTTGTAGCTGATGATTTGTTCATAGACCAATTCGATAATTTGGAGGCTGAGATTCACTAGAAAGTGATTTTTTAAGCTGATTTTGGGGATGATTTTCTGGATTTAGAGGACTAAGAAGCTGGTCTGGATGAGATTAAGTCTCATTCCAGATCCCCCTTTGCCTAATCACCCATGAAGGTCCTCTCATGAAAAATGAGAGGGGTGTCCTCTGATCAAAAGAGGAGGGCACTTAGAGTCGTAATCTCCATGCAACACCCAAATTTCATCCTCCAAGAATCGAAGTTGCAGTCAGTTACCTCTTTCTTTCTCAGATCTGTAGGCCTTAGTAGTGCTTGGGTACTGGAGTCATTATAAGCTGAGGGTGCTTCTGTGGGAACTATTTCTATTTGGAAGAAAGATGAGTTCAAAATTTCTTTGGTTAAAACGCTGGACCGTGCCTTAGTGTAGAGTGGCTTCTCGGTAGATTGGGAAGTACATTTTTCTCTCTTTTTTGTTTATGCTCCTTGTGATGCTAGGGGAAGGAGTGAGCTTTGAGAGTCTTGGACAAAGGAGATTCTGGTGCTAGAAGAAGTTCTTGGTTCTAAGATTGATGAGGCTTTTGTGCGGCTATCTTGCAGATTTGACTAGTGTGTCAAACATCTTTTGGGGATTTTCTATGTTGCTTGGGGTGCAAGAAACTTCTGTTCTCTTGCTCCTTTTGCTGTTCTAGAGCTTTTGCTCCTGAGTTGTGTTGTGTTGACTTATTTAGAGTAGGGTTGGGGTTTCATTTTCTAATTTTTTTTGTTCTCTTGAGTTGGTTCTTGGTTGCTTGGGTTGCGAGTATTGTCTTGTTAGGTTTGGGTGTGGTTCCCTTGGTTCAATGAGAGTTGTACTCTTAACCTCTTCTGTACTTCAAAGAATTGGTTTGATAATACATCTATATGCTGATAAAAAAAAAAGAATCATCGTGAAGAGCCAAATACCAATCAGTTGGTTTCGAGTATTCAATTTTTTTTTATAATAGAACATCAATTCATACATATAAACCAATATATATATCATGTTAAAACCAAGATCCCAGAACGATTTGAAGACATCCGAGACTCATCGACAAAACCATTGACTTTCCATAAATATATATTAAGCCAAAATAAGGTAAATAATTAACATCACATGTAATCAAACCTCGGCCACAGATTAGGATCAAAACATAACAGCAACAAATTGAACAATCGTCCTTATCATGTGAATAATAATAGGCAATAGCATGGTCTCCGCCATTAAAGCCAAACAACGAGTAATGGTTACAGTTTCAATCTCCAAGTCCAAAACAACGTACAACAATACAATAATCACAAAATAGATCAACATAATATATTTCATGAATCATAATATCGAATTCACAATTCATCCAATAAAGACGGTTCTGATACCACTTGTTATAGTTAGAGATCGAATAAACAATAAACCCTAAATCTTATATATAGAGGCCTAAAGAAGAAAGGGGTTTATGGATCAGAAGAATTAAATTAATGAATGCAGCATTCTTAGCCAAGTGGTGGTGGAGATTTGCTTTTGAAGCTGATTCTCTGTGGAAGAGAGTCATTTGTGACAAATTGGGATGAGATTTCAATGATTGGGATTTCTCCAAATTGACAATTTTAGATGGTCAGAGTTTCATAGCACATTTCTCTTCATTATTGGCAGATGAGAAATTTATCATGCTTTTGGCAGTTCTAGTTTAGAGTGGAGGCTGGGGAGGGGAAAAGAATAGACTTCTGGGAGGATACATGGTTAGCTGAGATACCATTAAAGCTCAAGTTCCCAAGGTTTTATCTGCTAAATACTCAACATGGTCTTAAAGTAGAGAAAGTATGGTTTGAAGATGATGGGTGGCTTCAGTTTAGAAGAAGAGTCAGAGGTTGGGAATGGGGGGAACTAAGAGAATTGGGAGCTCTTTTAAACAATCAGAGTTTGGTGAGCAATATTAAGGATAGAGTGATTTGGAAAGGATCAAATAATGGCTTCAAGGTTCATCAAATGTATGGCCATTTATCTGCCAACAATGGAAAAAGGTTGGAGCACAATTTAATGGAAAGCAAATATCCCTCCAAAACTATTAGCATTTGCTTGGATAGAATGTGTGGAAGCAGTCCCAACAAAATTGTTCCTAGAATCAAGAGGAATCCCAATATCTATTAATGAAGCCCTCTGCCCCTTCTGCAATTTATGCTTTGAAGACATTCAACATTTATTCATAACATGCAAGAGAGCATGGAGAATCTGGGCAGTAGTCTTGTATTGGTGGGGGATTTCTTGGTGCATCCATAAGGACATCCCCAATATCCTTTACTTTTGGGACAGTCTGCAACAAAACAATAAAGTGTGGAAGAACTTATATTTCATAATATTGTGGGAGATTTGGCTAGCTAGAAACAAGATGGTCTTTCAAGGAATTTATCTATCCACTTTTGAAGTTATAGTTGCTATTTAGCATAGTGCTTACTCATTAGAATGGGCTCATTTCAAGAGAAACATCTCCTTCAGTTTTCAGTATTGTCTATCAAATCCTCAGCTTTGTCAGAGAAAAAAGAGAGGATTCAAGTAGCTCCAGAAATATTTAGACTTATGTGGGTGATCCATAGCAATGTTGCATTTTTAGGAGTCTTTTTGGGATTTATCAATCCTTTGGGGGTCGGAGAATATTTGATTTCTATAGCTTAAGACAGTGTTAAGTTACTGGGAGGTCAAGGAAACTTTAGCCTTTTACAACATTTGTTTGGGGATATATTTGGGGTGGGTTTAGGTGGGCTGGGGTTTTTTTTCTGGGTAATAATGGTTAGGATAGGTCTTGTTTCTGGGGTACATTCTGATTTTTTCCAGGTTCCAAGTGTGGGTAGTACTGTTTTCAGGGTTTGTTCTATCCTTGGCTTCTTATAGGATTGTGTTGTGGCTAGCCCTTTTCTTAAGTGGAGAGTCTTTGTTGGAAACACTTCTTTGCCTTCTTACTGGTGCGACATTACTTTTTTTTTGATAGGCGATGATTTTATTCGAGATGTCTGCTTTTTCAAGGAGGAAAAACAGAACGCAGGGGATACAACCCAAAAGAGGATCACCCTGAAAACCTTACAATGCAAATAAAACAAATAAAACACAATGACAAAAAGCCAAAAACTAAAAGCCATAATCGGCTCAACTGGATATCAAAACGGTCTCTTCACCCAATCTTCAAAAGAAGTTCTTCGATCCAGCTCCCCCGCTACTCTGAGAATGAAGAACACATGATGCTTAATCCTCCCAAACACTTCCTCCTTAGAATCAGCCCGCTACTGAAAGATTCTGGCATTTCTATTAATCCATATGTTCCACAAAGTGATATAACCCACCTTCGTCCATAGATTCCACCAAGACTTCGAACTCAACCCTTTCCATGACATGATCGAAGTAACCAAGTCCTTTGGCATTACAAATACAAGATTCCACCACTGGAAAACTTTTGACCATATGAACCCCGAGTTTTCACAGTGGATGAAAAGATGATTCACATCCTCAAAATGGAAACCACACGCCCCACATAGCATCCCATTTAAGGGTATCCTCACTTCTCGACTCTCCAAGAAGGAGAGGGTCGGAATCGCCTCATACATCATAAGACAGACCAATGCACTATATTTTGGAGCTAGTCCCTTAATCCATAGAAAATATGCCCATGGATGATCCGTTCCACCTTCCTCCTCCAATAAATCATAAACTGTAGCAGAAGAGAAGCCTAAAGCCTGTTTAGACCAGACGATACGATCCTCACGCTCAGGATACACAGTCACCCAACTAAGTCTCTCCAGCAGCTCACCAGCTAGACCACCATCTCGTACAAATGAATCCCTTCTGAAACCAAGATTCCATTCTCCATTTCACCATACTTCGGCCACCCTTTTACCTTTAGAAGTTGCCATAGCATATAAACGAGGGAAATAAAACTGAATGGCAATATCACCAAGCCAAAGATCTTCCCAGAATCGAATTCTCTTACCATTCCCAAGACTCCAATGAAGACTCTGACCTCCAAATAAGTCTCTAAAGAGTGGGTCTCTGGCTAATGAAATTATGTGGCCAAAAATACAAGAGCTCCCTGGCCGATCAACTGAGGTAAGATCCCAATCCCGAGAGTCCCAATCATATTTCGCACAAATTAAGCGTTTCCACAAGGAGTCCGTCTCTGTTGCAAAGCGCCAGAACCACTTAGCCAAAAGACTATTATTCACTATCTCCAATCTGCGAATCCCCAGACCACCCTCTTTTCAGGGTCTACACACCTTAGACCAACTAACTTTGCATAAGACTCGCCTGACAACACTACCATGCCATAAGAACCGTCTTTGCCAAGATTCAAGCACGCTTATGATGGATTTCAGAGCCTTGAAAAAAGTCATATAGAAAACAGGAAGAGCAGCAAGCGTAGAATTTATTAACACTATTCTACCTGCGAAAGATAAGGTCTTGATTTTCGACAATGCCAAAGAGTTTTTAAAGTTCCTGATCACCGGCTCCCAAAAAATTTTACGACGAGGATTAGCACCTAATTTAAAACCCAGATAATTCATCGGAAGTTCACCAACTTCACAACCCAACACCGATGCTACTCTTTCGTTTGACAGGTTAGCTCCATTCATCACCACTGCCTTGGATTTCCCGAAATTCACCCTCAAACCCGAGCATGATTCAAAAGCAATTAACGTGCTCTTTAATAACACCAGTTGACTCTCCAGGCCTCTTACAAACAATATCGTATCATCCGCGAATTGAAGATGCGAAATGATTGGGCCATTCCTGCCCACCTGCAAACCTTCAAAGTCTCCAACCCGAAAACCTTCAGCTAGAACCTGATGTAAACCTTCAGTTGCTATCAAAAAATGAAAGGAGAGATGGGACACCCCTGAAAAATACCGTTCTTCATATCAAAAGAGCTACTCGGCGATCCATTTACTAGAACAGATAATGAAGCTGAAAAGCAGGCTCTCATCCAATTCCTCCACCGGGAACCAAATCCCATTGAATGCATTATATCCAAGATATATTCCCAACGCACAGTATCGTACGCTTTTTCAAAATCAAGTTTCAAAATGACCGTTTCTAGCTTCTTTTTCTTCACAAAATCAATAGTCTCTGCTGCTATTAAAACCCCATCAACAAGTTTCCTACCAGCAACGAACCCACTTTGACAGTCACTTATCAAGTCTGGGATGACTCTTTTCAAACAGTTTGCCAGAATTTTTGCCACTAATTTATATGGTGGCGAAATGAGACTTATAGGTCGAAAGTCCTGCATAGTCTCCGGGGTGTTTGTCTTTGGAATAAGCGTGAGGAAAGTGGAATTAATTCCTTTCCCAATCTTCCCCGAATAGAAGAAATCTGATAAGAACCTCATAACTTCTGGTTTAACCAGCTCCCAACAGCTCTTAAAAAAGAGCATAGTAAAACTGTCAGGGCCTGGCGATTTTCACTACCACAGTTCTTATTAATACAGGATTTTAGAATCTAGAGACTTCTTAGGTAGGGTAGTTCATTATCACCACTTGTTCTTTCCTTAGCAGTAGAAGGTCTTCATCAAATTCTAGAAAAAGGCTAGGCTTGTGACAGTTTTGAAGGGGTGAAATGTGGTAGCTTGGGTCCATTTATTTCTCATATGCAATTTGCAGATAATACTATCATTTATATTCTAGCAAAAGTTGATCAAATCATTAATCAGAAGCATTCTCTTCAAGCATTTCAGTTGGCTTTAAGACTCAAAATCAAATTTCAAAAATCAAAAGTGGTTATGCCCAATGCTTCTTATATTTTATAACTGGAAGTGTCATCTATTTCGGCTTGTGAGATTACCACTCTTCCCTTAGATTATTTGGGTTTTCAGTTGGTGGCAGATACTAAGAGAATTAAGACTTGGGTCCTATATCTAAGTTTAAAAAAAGCTTGTGTCTATGGCAATCTGAATTCCTATCTTTTGGTAAGAGGAGCACTCTCATAAAATCTCCCCTTTCTTCCCTACCTATTTAATATATGTCTCTTTCCAAACACTACACAGAAATGTTATATAGCCGACCGTATGGAAAAGGTGGGTCGGTAATGCAAGTTTCATTACCAACCAAACTAAAAAAAGTCGGTATTGTTACAACTTCTCAAACCAAAGAGTATCGAGTCGGTAATGAAACTTTCATTACCAACTCAATATTTGGTCACTCTGTATTGAAAGTTCCAATAGCAAGTGAATAAATATTGAGTCAGTAATGAAAGTTTCATTATTGACTCAATATTGTGTACTCGGTATTGAAACTTTCATAACCGACTCAATAGTAGGTCACTTTGTAATAAAAGTTTCATTACTGACTCAATATTTGATTCGGTCGGTGAAGTTGTGTTAGATTCATTAACACACCATCAATTATTTCCTACCTACAACTACCCCAAAACCATCTTCCTTCTTCTTCTCCCACCTCCGACTTCTTCACAATTTTTCTCCCAAAAATCATCATCCCTTCAACAAAATTCATTTTTCTCTCCCTAAGTTTCGATTTACTCTTTAGTGTTGACAAGTTGTACTCCTTGAAATTAAAAAAAATGGTAAGTTTTCTACTATCCATTGATTATTTTGTTAGTTAATTAAGATGATACTTCTTGTTTGCTTCAAGGTTTGATATATCTGGGTATAGGTAGTTAGACCCATTACTAGTTCTGGACAGGCTGAGGTGTGTCTCAGTCATGTACTTGTTGGGGTAGTTGCTCTGCATTCTTTTCACTAGGAACCTTGTTGGAGGTTACCTTTGTTTGTATATATCTTTTTTAGGGTTTCCCTTTGCCTTTGTCATTTATTTTAAAGGTGAAGTATTTATAAAATTTGCTGATAAAATAATAAATAAAGATGAAATTTTTTTTGATTTATTGATTATATTTTGTTAGATTTATTTAATAATTATATTTTGTTAGATTTATTTATTGATTATATTTTGTTAAATGTTGTTATTTAATTAGTACATACTTTTATAAATTTGAACGTAGGATGATCATAAGATGTGGATGAGGTTGCCACGAAACCATGAAACATATAAAGCATGTATGAGGGTATTTATGGAGCATTTGGTGAAAAATTGTACACCATATAATTTATATGAGTATAAGTGTCCATGTATGAACTGTATGAACGACCATTTTCGCTTAATTGAGGTGATTATGAAGCACTTGAAAAAATCTGGGATCATGTCAAAATACATAATATGAAACCATCATGGTGAACACCACCTAATGCCTCAGACGTTGGCACAACTCGTAAAGCAGTAACAGACGGGATAGGGCTAATCGCGCGTCCAATGTGGTGACTGAAGAAGTCATGAGATATGATCCGTCGAGGGAGTATGTAGAAGATGTGTTTCCATTACATAACAATGATGTTGCTTTGATAATGATCATGTGATGAGTCATAATGTTAATAACTCGGTTGTAGAAGAAGAGGGCGAGAGGTACAGACAAATGTTGAGCACCCAACAAACACCGTTGTACAAAGGATCATCATATAATAGATTGGAAACTATTATGCAGTTGATGTTGTTAAAGGAAAAACACAATACGACGAACACAACTTTCGATGACAATTGTGCGGTTATAAAGCCTTTGTTTCCGGAAGGTAACACGTATCCAGAATATTTCGCAAACGCCGAAAAATGGTGAGGAGTGGGATAGGTTATGTGAAGTATGATGCTTGCGTATATGGGTGTTGTTTATACTATAAAGAAATGGTCAATTGGGCGTGTTCATCACTGCTATTGAATCGACGACGTAGGTCTCGGCTAGTGACAAGGCCCCCAACACCCGTTGGTCTAAAAATAAAGTTGCGGGCGATGGAAACATTACCCTTGTTGAACTCATTGGGACGTCCAAGAAGAAGATGGACGGTCAGCGAAGAATTGTCACGAACGCCGAAAGAGAGAAGATCGTTCGCGCTGAGGGGAAGTTACGGATAGACTGGGGTGCCATGGAAGGGCCACCAAATACCAAGACCCGGGAACACAATCACACGATGGACATCGAGTCCATCGCTCGTAGCACAATCTGATGGCAAAAAAGTTGTATGATCTTTCAACAGAAGGTCTGTTGACTCTTTGGAAACGTCTAACCCGTAAGTACTACATAATTTTCATTTTTTTCTTAATTTATTATGTTTAATTTTTTTAGTGACTAATGTCCGAGTTCCCTGAATCCGATGACGGAGAACCGCTCTCGGTTTAAATCTAGAACACCACTATGGACCGGTCCTCAAAGTGGAAAAACGAGTGAAAAGCATGGTAGATGGAGTATAAGGAGGAAGAGTTGAGGAAAGGCAACAACTCGAAGATTTCGTCCGGTTGGAGTTCCTCACTCTCCCCAACCAGTGGAGGTTCACTCGCGACTACTGGGAGTGAGACGTGGGTAAGGTAATCATTTGGTTCTCATTCTTTTATTTAGGATAAGATGGCTCGACAAAAGAGCGATTTGAAAACTTGTGAGGGAAGTAAGTGGGATACAAAGCCTTTAAGATGATTGATTCCCACACTCCCTACATAGGGCTAGACTAAGGTGTTTCCCTTTTAATGATCCACACTCCCCAACCAGGATACGCGGGTAAGATTTCTATAATTAAACTTATTCATTAAATTAAATTCTACGTTTCAATCATTGTTCTCAATTAACCGTTTGCTTTCCTTTTCCCGTCTATTTCAGGAAAAGTTTATAGCGACCCAGGAGGACTTCATTGTGACCCTAACCGCCATGCTAGAGTCTGGGGTCGATGACACGTCACGCACCCCATGGAGAAGAAAATATTGGAGATTGACGCGATAACTAAGCAGCTATCCGAATCTAAGGGACAATTCCAATCCGTACTCACGAAGAAAGTGAGGGTCTGGCGGCTCAGGGATCTTTTTGGTTGATCTAGCTCTACATTCGTCGAATCCTCTTAGAAGGTAGAGGGACTCGCCCGTCTTGTCTAAGAAAAACAACAGCAACTACCCACAATGGTCGAGCGGGCTAGAAAGCGCCAAGAAGAGTTCCAAGTGCAAAGAGAGCAAGCATGAAAACCTAAGAAGATCTGGCAAACCAATTCGCCTTACTCATGGAAATCGTGAGAAGGTAGGGCCCCGACTTTTGTGAAGGTCGATGCGGTATTAGATTCATTTATATTGCACTATGACATTTGATGATTTTGGGTTTCCACTATTTTATTTCAGATACTTTATTGTTAACTTCATTGAACGATTTATGTTTAATTAGCGCTTTTAATTTCTAGTTTGGATGAATTAGACTGTTTCTTGTTGTGTTGTTTTGGATTTGCAAGTTCATTTGATCGTAATGCATGTTTGGGTGCACAATTTCTAAGTATATATATTTTTAAATTTTTTATACAACTTAGCCGACTGAATTACATAACTCAGTTGATGATCCAAATTCAACGTCGACTGGAAGTGTGAGTCGGTAATGATCATTCATTACCGGCTCACACATTCAACCGGTAATGCACATTCAAAGCCGACTGAATGTATGAGGTGGTATTGAATATTTATTACCAACCCACACATTCAGCCGGTAATGAACAATCAAAGGCGACTGCATGTCTGAGTCAGTATTGAATAATCATTACCAGCTCACAGATTCGATCCGCATTGATTGTTCAGTATCGGCTGAATATTGGACTGATCATGATTATTCAATACCGACTCATACATTCAGTCAATTTGATTGTTCACTATCAACTGAATGTGTGGGATGGTAATGCTTTTTCATCACAAACCAAACATTGTTGAGTCGGTAATGAAACAAACGGATTCATGGTCGATCGAACTTACCCGATCGAAATGTCGATCGGTTAAGATCTTAGAAGACAAATGTCTTCCATTACTGACCCACACATTCAGTCGGTAACGTTCTATGGTGGTGAAAGAACCTGCTAGGGTGATCAAGAAAATGGAACTGTGGCAGATGAGGTTTCTCTGAAATGTTTCAATTACAAATAAAGTGCTACACAAGGTCAATTGGAGTCTCATTGCAGACTTAAAAACAAAGGGGGTTTAGGTATAAAGAATTTACATATTATGAACAAGGTTCAACTAGCAAAATTGTGGTGGAGATTTGATGTGGAGAGTACCTCCTCGTGACAAAAAAAAAGAATGATATGCTCTAAATATGGATGGATGAATGGATGGAAGATGATTGGGATCTCTCCAAGATTCTGATATGCAACGAACAAAATTTCGTGTCCCATATCTAAACTCTTATGGTTGAGGTGAGGTTCTCTAATGCTTGTGGTTCTATTTCTCTTCATTGGCTAGTGGTGAATGATAGAAGGGTCAATTTCTTGGATAACTTGAGGTTGACAAACATTCCCTTAAAGTTCAAATTCCAAAGACTGTTCCATCTAAGAGCATCTCCAATGCTAGCCTGTTGGTGTTGCCTGTTTGTGTTGACTGTTGGATTAAAAAATTAATATTTCAATATTTTTTGGACCAACAGTCAGCACTAACAGTCAGCACCCTGCAATGCTATTTTTTCTGCTGACTGTTCATTGCTGATTGTTCGAATAAATTAATATTAAATATAAAAAATATAAGAAAAACAAAACACACATTAATATTGCATAAAAGTCGAATTACAAAGACATTTGGAACGAAAATAATAGAAATGTTAACATTAAAATCGAACTAACTAAAAAGAAAATACAATTAAGCGTCGCCAAATTTGTTCCAAATGTGTTCGATGAGGTCGTCCTTCAATTGATAATGAACATGTCCATCCTGCATCATCTGGTGTTTCCAATGATGACATGGGATGGGATGAAGCTTCCCCGTACGAATGTTGGTTCGCTTGGCCCACCCTCATCTGTTGGTTCAAAGAAGCCATCGTATTTATGACGTTCCACCT
>JAYMSV010001478.1:0-12761 GCA_036897745.1 Erodium moschatum | reverse complement strand
GAAACACAATTAGCTCACTTTGTTCTCAAATTGCACCTTCAATTCGAATATTCAAACAATACAGCCAAACCATACAGCTAATTCATCAAATGTGTCTACCTTGTTGTTTAGGAACCAAACAATTTGAGGATAAACTATTTACTGAAATAAGGGGGAGAATCAAGGAGGATGATATATCTGCACCTCAGCGTAAAGGGCCTTACTATTATTACGAAAGGAATTTAGAGGGCAAGGAATATGTTCAACATTGTAGGCGAGCCATAGTCAACAGCACAGCCCCTCCCTCTGTGCATGACACCATGCAGACTGGACCTGATGCTCCCGAGGAGCATGTTATATTGGATGAAAATATCAAGGCTCAAGAACATGGGTATTATAGTACTGGTGCTTTTAAGGTAAGAACTATAATTTCTGGACTTCCCCATTCGAATGCTCTGATGTGCCCTCTTTCAAGTTACTTATTAATGCTCCTCTCTTCGCTATTTTTGGCTCTTCAGGTTAGTCCCAACAGTAAGTTGGTGGCATATGCAGAAGACACTAAAGGGAATGAGATTTATTCTATCTATGTTATCGATGCTGAGACCCGAGCACAGATAGGGGAGCCTCTAACTGCTGTAACATCATATATTGAGTGGGCAGGTGACGAGGCTTTAGTTTATGTTACAATGGATGAGATTCTCCGGCCAGATAAGGTTGGTTCTTTTCTGAATCCTTAGTAGAATAATCTCATAGTAATTTTGAACTCGATACTTAGGCATTGGGTCAGTTCTAATGTTGTAATTGGCTGAACAACAAGCTCTATTTCAGTTTTCCTTAGTCTACATCAGGATGTTCTGTTTTACTTTCAAGATGAATATGCTTTATTATCATAAAATTGAATGGAGATGATAATGAGGTTTAAGGTGGAAAAGAGACGAGTTTATGGTTTTGCTTCTGTAGCTAGGAAGACCAGGATGCACGAGAAGGTCAAACTCTGTTTTTACGAAGAGTTATTTGTGGTGGTCCAAAATTAGCCGTAGTTGGATGGTTTAGTTGAGTGTCTAGGGCAGCTTCCCCTAGCCCTCATCTTAGCATATTTCCTTATGCTTTGTTGGTTGTGACATGTTGCAGTAAGGGTAGTAAGTATGTAAAGTCCAGCTTGCGTATAGAGAACCAAGCAAATATCAACATTTCATTTAATTTGAACTCCATTAATCTTTGTCTTTGTTTATATCTGAAGGCATGGTTACATAAGTTGGAAACACCCCAGTCGAATGATTGCTGCCTCTATCATGAAAAGGATGATATGTTTTCTATTGATCTCCATGCTTCGGAGAGCAAAAAGTTCTTGTTTGTGGCATCTGAAAGCAAAACCACTAGATTCACCTTTTATCTGGATATTTCAAAGCCTGAAGAAGGGCTCCAGGTGCTGACACCACGTGTAGATGGCATTGACACGACAGTCAGCCATAGTGGAAGTCATTTTTTTATTAAGAAGAGGAGCAATGAGTTTTTCAATTCAGAACTGTTAGCTTGTCCAGTGGATAATATATCTCAAACTACTGTTCTTTTGCCACACAGAGAAAGGTAACATAGTATTCTCCTTTTTTTCCCTATTGCCAGTGATGTCATGAACTTCTCTGTATAAATCACCAAATATTAATATGCTAGTGTGTGTATTATGTTTTATGTAAACTATATAAATGCAACTGACTCATAGAAGGGTGTTTGATTTATACAAGAACTTCCCAAGTTGAGCACATGCACTGTTTAATTACTGCTTCCACTTTGTGCCATTCTGCTCATTGCATCTTATGATCTGCATATTTAGTTAGAAGAATATTATACAAAATTGTAATGATCCTTACAAAGATTTTGGTTTTGTGCAGTGTTAAAATTCAGGATATACAACTTTTTAGTGATCATCTCGCTGTATTCGAGCGTGAAAATGGTCTGCCTAAAGTAATTACTTATCGCCTTCCAGCAGTTGGCCAACCCCTTGTAAGCCTTCAAGAGGGTAAGGTTGTTGATTTTATTGACCCTGTATATTCAGTGGATCCCTCAGAATCACAGTTCTCTTCCAGCATTTTGCGGTTCGAGTATAGCTCATTGAGGACACCAAACTCAGTGTATGATTACGACATGAACAAGGGCATATCTGTCGTGAAGAAGGTTGAAACGGTGAGATTTGAACAATTAATTTCTTAATTCCCCATTAATTACATTTTAGTGTTGGATAGGTACTCTAGAGACAGTTAATCTCTCACTTCTTTCATCATAGTGTTTGCTTTTTCTATGAATATCCGTCAACCATCTTTACATTAGAAAATAAACAAGTGTTCTAGTTTTATTAAGGGGCTTTAATTTTTTAGCTTATTCATGGTCACGACTCATAAAGCTAGTTTCTTTATCTTTACCAGTCCTGAGATAGTGGAAACTTTTATATCATAACCGTATAAGTGCTCTCCAACATTGAATAGGAATAATCTGTACAAGGCTCCTTGTTGTTAGAAGAAGTCTGTGAGTATGGTGAAGTTGTTTTAGGAAGAGCTGTACTAGGTTCATAGTGTAGTCAACAACTTCACTTTGAAATATGTGAAAAAAAAAAGGCATGTAGCAAGTTGCTATTACTTTATTTATATACAATTTCTAGCACTGAGAGAGCAATAAACTGTTGCCTTAAACCTTTATAAAACTGATTGTTAAAACTTGTTATTGCTGTAACGGATCCCACCTATTAATTTCTAATAATGCCAAATATCATGACTGATCAAAACTAGCAATTTTTACCACATGATATTGCAACTTTCAGAGTGTTAATGTTCTAGCAGGTTGAAATTTGATGAAAAGTTTTCCAAGAATATTATGTGACTGTATACTCAGGTTGACATTATGACTCGTGCGTGTACATGCTGTTTGTTTGAGAGTCCAAATGGAATGCAAAAAGGATTTTTCATGTAATTCTGAGTTGTATTTGCATTTCAGCCACTATGCCATCTCTCTCTAATACATATGTGGAAAATATTCCTTGATTTGGTTCAGGTGTTGGGAGATTTTGATGCTTCCAATTATGTTACTGAAAGGAAATGGGCTACTGCTCCAGATGGCACTAAGATTCCCTTATCAATTGTTTACAAGAAGAGCCTAGTGAAACTTGATGGGTCAGATCCACTGCTACTATATGGTTATGGTTCATATGAGGTAATGGAAGAAACCAGTGCAACCTTTACTTGTAGCAATTGGGATGTTTATGCTTTCTTTAGTTTAGTATTTTCTAACAGGGTTACATTTAGCCAATCCAGTTTAGGAACAATTTCATTCATGCAAGTTAATGTCAGCACCAATTAAGGTATTGCTCAAGTTGTTACTGTTATGTACATAGCTCAGACCATGCATGATCATATCATTCTTTGGTGGGAGGTCTTTTTAGTTGTGTCAAAAAGTAGTGGTATGAAGTGTTTACCCTTCCTTCGTATAATACTCGTCTTTGATTTTTTATCAGTTTCTACTTGATTTGAACTTGCATGAAACTTCTAACGTCTGTATTACAAACAGATATGCATAGATCCAAGCTTCAAAGCCTCAAGGTTGTCGTTGTTAGATCGTGGTTTTATATATGTAATTGCACATATTCGTGGAGGTGGTGAAATGGGGAGGCAGTGGTATGAAAATGGGAAGTTTTTAAAGAAGAAGAACACTTTCACAGACTTTATTGCCTCTGCTGAGTATTTGATAGAAAATAAGTATACTTCAAAGGAAAAGTTGGTTACTAATGGAAGAAGTGCTGGGGGATTGCTTATGGGTGCTGTTCTTAACATGAGGCCTGATTTGTTCAAGGCAGCAGTTGCTGGTGTTCCTTTTGTAGATGTTCTGACCACAATGCTAGATCCAACTATCCCTCTTACAACCTCTGAGTGGGAGGTAATTTTCTTCTTGTTACATTCTGTTTTCCTGCCAGGTTTAGACGTCTGATATTTGTATTGTGATAACTTTGACACAATCATGTTACTAGAAAGGGTAAATTGCTTATAACTACCTTTTTTAATTGCCTACAAACACATGAACCCATAGTAAAGTTTTCGTCACATGACTTACATGTGAAAATTTTCCCCAAACTACTCGCATTATACTCTTCCGATTTGGGATATTATAACATTTTAAACTCACGTGACAATTTTTTTTATGGTTTTTGTCTTTTTTGTACGTTAAGGGCGGTCATGTGTCTGGAAAATTTTCTATGGGGTCATGTGTTTGTGTAAATTTACTGTGAGGTCATGTGTTTGTGGACAATTCATGAAGGTGGTTATGTGCAAGTGCAATCAATCCTACTATATAATGCACCTTCATAAAATATAAAAATGTGAGTATTAAGATTTGAAAGAATTATATTCTCCTTTACATAGGCCTTTTCAAGTTGCATGCAGCTTCGATACGGGTAAAGATTTGTTCCACTAGGTGTCACACTTGTGCTTCCAGCTGATATATTTTTTCTTGCTGCAGGAATGGGGTGATCCCAGAAAGGAGGAATTTTACCACTACATGAAGTCATACTCACCTGTTGATAATGTGAGCTACATTGACTGCATCTATATGTCATTCACACTTGTGCTGCACGCTGTTGAATATAGTCATTTGGTTGTGCTTTAATCATCAATTATCTGACCAATAGCATTATTTTACTCAGGTCAAGGCTCAAAATTACCCAGACATCCTTGTTACAGCTGGTTTAAATGGTAAGCATAGATATGCCTGAAAACCTCTTATCATGTCTGTGATTTGGGGAAGGAATCAATTGATTGATTGCCTCTACTTTCCAAACATCGTCAAAGTCTAGACTCTAACAAGAGTGGTGTGATGTGTATCGTGGATAAAAATTAGAAGCAGTCTTGGGAGGGGAATGTGCCATATAATCTGTCTTTAAGGTTCCATAGCCAAGGGTTTGTTTTATAGGCGGATTTGCTTGTTGGGAAGTTGAAACCTGGTAGTAAAACCATCTTTAGTACCCTCCTTAAGTATTTTGGCGCTGCTAAGGGAATCTATGGTTGGTCCTTAAAGTATTGGGGTAATACTATCTGGAAAATACCTGATATTCTAGTGAACTTCTATTTTGATTTCTGCCCTTCATTAAATTGGTTTTGCTGAACACTGGCTTCTACAATTGTGGTAGGATGAGATATTCATCTGTTCCTGAACTGTTTAGGCTATGGAATTGATGTTCTGAATTGGATTTGAGTAGAAGTCTATATCTTAACAAGAGATTGGTTATGATAATAATTATCTGCCATCTTATTTAATTGGATAATCATTTTATGTCAGAAGAGCATTATGGATGGAACCTTATACTTCAATTTACTAGAATTTAATTGTATGTGTTGCCTATTTAGTTTGGCACCACTTTTTTGCTTCCAAGATCATTCGGTTTCACAGATGAAGTGTACCTGTTAACTTATAAAGCAACTATGACTATGCATCATGTTGTATATATGCAGTTTAGGTATCATTTGTTAATATGAAGTACACATGTTAACTGTCACGTGCCTGATGTTTGGTATATCGTGACAGATCCACGCGTTCTGTATTCAGAGCCTGCCAAGTTTGTTGCAAAACTGAGGGAAATGAAGACTGACGATAATGTACTACTGTTTAAATGTGAACTAGGGGCCGGGCATTTCTCAAAGTCAGGGAGGTAATTTGTTGTACAATATTTAGTCCTTCCTGAAAATAGATACACAATGCGTATGCATAGATAAACATTTGGTTGCATGTTTACTCCAAGTTTCTGCATTATCCTATCATTTTGTGCCAGTTTAATTAAAGCTTGGACAGACTAGACTTGCACGTTTCTTTGAAGTACTCCACTCCATTTTAGTACCTTTTTTAATCTAAATTGTTGAACTCTTCATTGCTTCCTGTGGGGATGTTGTCTCTGAAATACCTTGTAACATGATGATTTGCGATGAGTGCAGATTTGAGAAACTTCAAGAAGACGCCTTCACATATGCTTTCTTGATGAAGGCGCTAAATATGATCCCTGCTGATGGGGCTGGGCCCAAGTAATGATTAGAAGATTTGAGGGGGGATTCTCAAGCATTAGGGTAGCTGAAGGCAAATTAGCAAATATTTGACATGGTTGTCACAAAGATATTTAGATTTTCTACTCTTTAAACCGTTTAGTCCGAATGAACTCAGTATATTGTCTTTTCTGTTCTCATAGCTGAATCGATTCAGGAGACTTCAAGAGATTATCATCCCTCAAAAGGCATGGATTTTTATTTCAAATGGTTTATATTGGGGCGAAAATGCACTTATGTAATCCCTTGTTTTCCAGGTTATTACTTTTAAGATGAAAGTCAGGAGATACCCTATTTGTTTAAGTATTAACTATTATATTATTCCTGATTAATGAAATAATCTGAAGGGTTGAAATAATGAATTTGTGAAAACGATAAAATATAAAATAAAACTTACAAGTCCAATTTTGACTTTTCTTTTTGCCAAAACCTATTATCGCAAGCATGTGTATCTCTTTTGTTATCTCGAAACATCGGTCAATTTTTGAATTCAATATTTTTGGTCGGTATTGATCTCATTTGGTAGGCCGCTGAAAAGAAAGATATTGGCAAACGAACAAAGCAAATCATATGTCAAACAGAGCATGAATAAGAAAGCCGCTTAAAAAGAACAAAATGGAGGGAGCAACCACGTCACAAAAGGTGGTGTTTTCATATGCGTTGGATGGGCTGACTTTTGTTAGCTGACCGCGTGATCTCATTTGGTAGGCCGCTGAAAAAGAAAGATATTGGCGAAAGAACGAAGGAAATCGGATGTGAAACAGAGCGGGAATAGAAAAACCGTTGAAAAAGAACAAAACGGAGGTACAAACCACATCACAAAAGGTGACGCTTTCATATGTGTTGGATGAGATGACTTTTGTCAGCTGACAGCGTGTCCGTGTGATCTCATTGGTAAGCCGCTGAAAAAAGAAAGATATTGGCGAATGAACGAAGCACATTGGATGTCAAACGGAGCGGAAATAGGAAAATTGCTGAAAAAGAACAAAATGGAGGGACCAACCACATCACAAAAGGTGGCGCTTTCATATGCGTTGGATGAGCTGACTTTTGTCAGCTGACCGCGTGTCCAAATGATTTCATTTGGTAGGCCGTTGAAAAATAAAGATATTGCCGAAAGAACGAAGCAAATCGGATGTCAAACGGATGTGCTCTTGGCAAAGCCAATGACTCTTTTTTTACCCGTTACTAGCCATTAGCAAAGCCAATGGCTCTTTTTTTGCCACACAAGCACCACGTGGCATGTGTTGGTTGGCCTGGTGCGATATATGAATCGCTCGACGCTGATTCACACGATTCACGACTCAGATTTGTAAAATAGTGAATCGGAATCGAGCGAGCCGCGTTTCACACCGTACGACTCACGGTTCGCTCTTTTGTGAATCTGAATCATGAATCGATCAGATGTAGATGCTCTTAGTGAATCAGAGCCTCTCAATTCATGATTCCGATTCACTAAATAATGAATCGGAACCCCACAAAGAGAGCGCACATCGTACGACTCTCGATTCACTAATTAGTGCATCAGAACCATGGATCGTACACGATATACATCCTCTTACCTATTCTGAATTGTCATCAGTTTCACTATTTCAGTGCTGGACGAGACTTAGCTTGACTGATCATGATATCAAAGCTTGTAGCACCGAATGGGAGCTTAGTCACGAAATAATAACTTTATTTTGTCAATTTTATCTAACGGTACAACTTAGAAATTGATACATTATCCCTTAAAAAGCATACGAAAATTGAGGTAAGATGATAATTTCATTCATTTAAAAATAGATTTGTTGCTGACACTTTCGTTAATTGTTATATAGCGACGGTGTTTGAGCTCCAAGAGCTGATTTGGGAAGGAGGTGGGTCTTGGTGAATTTAATCTGGCAAGTAACAACATGAACATTAATGGAACGGCGGAGGATTTTGAATATGTTGCGCTCCTACGTTCAAATTGGCCATCCTCGTGAATCATATCCTTGAATTTTCCTGTGCCTGTTTTTAATTTCTCACAAAATTCAAATTTGGTACCTAATTACTATAAATAGAAGACGTAACATCACTGAAAAGTTCACTTCCATCTGACCTGATCAATTGTTCTTATTCAATCCAAAAATGATGCTTCTTTGTCCAACTTGGCTCCTCAAGCTTTTGCTGATACACTCGATTTTTCATGTCTTTCCACAGTCCTTGGCTGAGCCAACAAGTGGGCCGTGCTCGGCGGCCGATAGAGCTGCACTTCTAAGCTTCAAAGCAAGAATCTACCAGGACACTACAGGCATTCTAGCTTCCTGGGCAGGCAGAGACTGCTGTGGAGGAGACTGGGAGGGCGTCGAGTGCAACCCACAAGGCACAGGAAGGGTCATTGACCCACAGCTGCAGAGGCCGGTTGGGGAGGGGGCCCTCTACATGAAGGGCACAATGTCCTCTTCTCTGGGCAGTCTTGTGTTCTTGGAGACTTTGGTGATCAGTGGCATGAAGCACATCACAGGACCAATCCCTGAGACCATCTCAAGCCTCACCCACCTCACCCAATTAGTCCTAGATGACAATTCATTCCAAGGCCACATCCCTCCATCTTTAGGTCACCTTCCCTTGCTCACTACCCTATCACTCAGTGGCAACCATTTTCAGGGACCCGTCCCTGCAGCTTTAGG
This sequence comes from Erodium moschatum, assembly GCA_036897745.1. Lineage (NCBI taxonomy): Eukaryota > Viridiplantae > Streptophyta > Magnoliopsida > Geraniales > Geraniaceae > Erodium > Erodium moschatum. The sequence goes on along the minus strand of JAYMSV010001478.1, from coordinate 4,057 downwards.
CAACCTGAAGCACCTTCTCCAGCTCATTTTATCCAGGAACTCCCTCACAGGCCCACTCCCTTCCACTTTCAAAAACCTCCAGAGTTTACAGTATCTTGATCTCAGTTTCAATTCCTTATATGGGTCAGTACCAGATTTTGTAGGGTACTGCAAAAACCTTACCTTCATCGACCTCTCCAGCAATCGAATTTCTGGGCAAATACCCAATTCCCTCTGCAACTTGGCCAATCTTAGAGACTTGTCTCTCAGCACCAACCAGCTCACAGGTACAATCCCTTACCAGATTGGAAGATTAAAGTCTCTAACTACTCTTTCACTTGGTTCTAATCAGCTTATAGGCCAAGTTCCAGCATCTATTTCAAGGCTAAACAATCTTTGGCAGCTCAACTTGTCAAGAAATGCCATATCAGGTCCCTTACCTATTGCCCTTGCCAAGGGCATACCCTCCCTGCTGTCAATAGATCTGTCCTACAACAGACTCAGTTTAAACACAGTTCCAGATTGGATCAGGAGCAGACCTCTATCAGATGTTCATTTAGCTGGGTGCAGACTCAGAGGAACACTCCCCAAATTCAGCAATCCTGATTCACTGACGTCCATTGATCTTTCAGACAACCTACTCACAGGTGGGATCAGGAGCTTCTTCTCCGGCATGTCCAGCTTGCAGAGTTTGAAGCTCTCAAGCAACCAGCTGAAGTTTGCTCTTTCTGAGCTCGCATTGCCTGATGGATTGTCCTCTCTCAATCTCCACTCAAATCAGCTCACCGGGTCTCTCTCCGCAATCTTCAATGACAAGACAAGCAGGCTTTTGGAGGAGATAGATGTATCAAACAACCAGATATCAGGCCCCATTCCTGAGTTCAGAGGAGGCTTAGGCTTGAAGGTCCTGAACATAGCAAGCAACAATATTGCAGGTCATATCCCTTATTCAATCTCAAGCATGACTCAACTCCAGAAGCTAGATGTTTCGAGGAACCACATAACAGGAACAATCCCTACAAGTTTGGGGCACTTACAGAAGCTCCAATGGCTCAATCTCTCTGTCAATAAGCTGATAGGGAAAATCCCAGCTAGCATGTTGGCAGTGAAAGGCCTACAGCATGCAAATTTCAGGGCTAACTTTCTGTGTGGAGAGATCCCACAAGGCAGACCTTATAGCATTTTCCCAAGAGCTGCTTATGCCCATAACCTGTGCTTATGTGGGAAACCCATGCCACCTTGTAGGGGAAGGCCACAAAAGTAAGATGGGTCAGTAAGAAGCTGATCGTAAAGAAAGAAGCTAATAAGGCAATGTTCATTTTCAGCAACATATATCAGTTGCTCAATCTTTATCCAATTACACTTTGTTTCTGTCATGTCACTATAGTTCAAGTATTAGCTAAAGTCAAGACAATGAGCACCACATGAATGAAGCTGTATTGCAATATAGTAAAACTCATGTCAATCACTACTCTACAGAACAAAGAGCTTTTCATTGATATAAAATGAACATCTAGCTTCAACAGAAAGAGCACAAATGCATTGAACAATCTAAGTTGAAATTTACAATACTCCAAAATTAGACAACATAGTAACTAACTATCAGTCAGAGAGCAGAACATTTGGAAGCAATACTAATCCTCTTGTTCGTTGTCAGATTTCTGTTCAACCTCCTTGTCTGAAACATTCTCTTCATCAGATTTCTGTTCAACCTCCTTGTCTGAAACATGCTCTTCATCAGATTTCTGTTCAACCTCCTTCTCTGAAACATGCTCTGCACTCTCATCCTGAAGGAGAAATAAGTACAAACCTTACTACAAGATACATTAAATAAATTCAAGAAACCATAAACAACAAGCAAACCAAGCCAAATATGGAGAGTACAAGACTATAAGTAATACTATAAAGATGGAACTTACATCTGCATTCACATCTGCAGACTTGTATTTTTTAATGGCCTTTTCATACTCTGCCTTGAGCTCAATAGCTTTATCCAAATAAGGCTTCTTCTCCTGAGCAGAACCATAGAAAAATCATGGAATATTACAATGTCAGAATAGTTGTATAATTCAGTATTCATTAACAAAAGAAACATAAACTAAAGCTTACTTCATCTGTCATAGATTTCCACTTCTCACCACCCTCCTTTGCAACCTATAATTACGACATAAAAGGCCACAATTTTAATCGGTAAAAGGAATCATAAAGCATAAACATCCCAATCATCAGAAGAAGCAATGTCATAACACTGTCTTTTTACCTCTTTAACACCCTTAGAGTCAGGATTGGCTTCTTTGAATGTTTTCCTGAATTCATCCCTAAAATACACAGTACAGTCAGTTCACATGCATATTATTAAAGCATGATAGCTATGAAACATCCAATTGGGGGAAATCATACAAGAAGATAAAGAATGATGTAGGAGGGCGTTTTGGCATATTTGGATCTTTGTCCTTCTTGTCCAGTTTTGCTTTCTTTGCCTTTGGTTCTTTAGGAGCATTGTTTTTCTTCTTGCTACATAATTTTGCACAAAAAGAGTTTCAGATGGATGCTAAATCTAGATCAAGACAAAATGAGAAATCCGAGAAATCAAATGAAATTTACAATAGCTTGCATCACAACTATGCACATTACAAGATAAATCAAAATCATAAACAATTGGCTAAGATGTACATAAACAATGAATTAAAACACCAGCTCTTCAACTTAAATACTCAGAAGGATACAACAGGTCACATCACAACTTCTCAATACCAAGAGACATCAAACCACAACCTATAGTTATATGAAAACAAGGCCAGCAAACATCACTTGGACAAGATTTCTCAGCTAAAGACTAGGCATAAAGGAAACCCTCCTACCAAACTCAATATAGTCCAACCAACAAGTACGAAGAAATATGACAAAACAACTGGTTAAACAAAATTTGAAAGGAAATCAGAGTACATACATGTCAAATCAACATAGATTGAATACAAATTACCTTTCCGGTTGCTTCTTCTTAACTTCAGCTGCACCTTCAACCACCTGAGCTTCTAAAACCATGAAATTAATATGTACAAATCAATTAAAATGGTCAAATCCTAATTACACTCAAGTGACTCAACTACTTTAACATCAGAAAATGTATGCATATAACATACCCAGATTCATCTTGATTTTGGCATCAAGGCTGCAACTATGCATAAAAATTAGAGCCACAGGCACATCCTTCTTGCACTCATCGCTGTATTTTCACAAAACAATCAACATCAGTTTGAAATTCAACAACACGAGACCAATAAACACATCAATCGGCGAGAAAACGAGAAAAAAAAAAGTGAGAGACAAGCACCATTTGGCGAAAGCACTTCCATCTTTGCCTCGAACGAGAGAACTCGCTGCGATGCTGCTCTCACTCTCTGCTTCAACTCTCTTCCTCGACTTTACAACTGACTTGGTCGATCCACCCATCTCTTCCCTGTTAATCGCTTGCTGGTTCTGAGCTCTTCTGCTACTATGATAGTGTCGATCTGAAAAATTGAGAGACGCAGAGTCAATTCTGGATATGTTCTCGCGCTTTAAATAAAAACAGAAAATATATTTAAAAACAGAAGAGGGAAATATTGGCGCGAGAATGCTTCCGTTTTTTTTTCTTTTCTATTTTTCGGTACGAAAACATTTTCGTTTCAGCGCCATTGCCAATACGACGCCGTCTAGTTTCCTTACCACGAACCTCACTGCACCGGATAATAACTCCTCTGCCTCAATATCGCTGTTCATTTCATGCGAACACGTGTCACCTTCTGTTTAGAACAGTCCAAAAAGAAATAATGTTAAAAGTATTGCAGTGGAGCGATCGAAATCGAATCTGTCTTCTTCAAGCTTTTAACACTCTACTGCCACGTTACTGCTCAGGCGCCGCCGCCTCTGCAAAACCCTAGCCGCCGTCGCTTTCTCCGGCGAGTTTAACGGAAATGGCTGCTTTGACTCAGTTCCGAGGCGGTCAACTTTTCGCCAACTTCACCTCCGCCGCGAGGCCGAAACAGAGGGGAATTTCCACCCGAGATCGGATGTCCCTCGACCAGAACGGTCCCTC
>JAYMSV010001477.1:0-12765 GCA_036897745.1 Erodium moschatum | reverse complement strand
CGTCTCTCTCTCTCTCTAAAATCCTCCTAAAACCTCACTCATTCTCGCGGCGACGGGACGAGATGCTGAACCCTATGGACCTGCTCCGATCGAATCTCTCTCGTGTTCGGATCCCCGAGCCGACCAATCGCATCTACAAGCAAGAATGTTGCTTATCGTTCGCCACTCCGGTACGCTGATATTTCGATTTTCAGTTTCATTTTTGTTCGTGGTGAAGAGCTACCGGAACTTACTGGAACTGTGACTGCGATTTTCGTTTTTTGATTTTTTTTTTATGTTTCGTATGAGCTTTCTCGGCATCCAAACAGGATGGTTATGACTGATATTTGCTTTGTTCATGTTGTTTATTTTGTTTTTATGTTTGATATGCTTTACAGTGTGCCGGAACTGAAAATAATTTCACAATTTCGTTGAAATTTTTATTTGATTTCATGAGTTTTACTAGTTGCTTGCTAAGGGTGGTTTGATGATGCTGTCACTGGCATTGCTATCTGCTTACTATTAGTAGTGTTATTTTTTAATTTCTGTTTAATTGCTTAGATTGCTGTTGAAACAGATATGGAACAACAATACATTGCATTCTAGTTTGTTTTTTTTTCCTTTTCACTGTGGTGCTATTGTGGAGTTATTGACAAACAATTTGATATGTTTTTGTAAGTAAATTGTAGCCAGATTGAATTTAGCAAAAGGTTCTTGTGGTAATAATCTAAATATTATGATTTCAGTTGAAATTTTATACATGCTGAATTTCAATTGTCTTGGTGGTGCTATTGTGATACATTTCAGAAATCTGAAGGCGGGCTTTTCGTCGACATGAATACATTTCTTGCTTTTGGGAAGGATTGTGTAGGCTGGAACTATGCAAAGACTGGAAATCCAGTTTATTTGCATATTAAACAAACAAAAAAGTTGGTTCCAGAAGACAGGCCTTTGAAAAAGCCGACTCTTCTGGCTATAGGTATTTGAATAATGATACTATGTGCATGTCTTTGGATGCTCTTACTACATTCAGTTTATCACTGTGTGCATCATTCTTTGTCCTCATCTTTACTTGTTACTAACATATACTTTCCATTAATACTTACTATCTAGTTGTTATGTATATTTTAATTATATTGAGTTCTTTCTGAGGGGCCTCTAGGTAGCATGTTGGTTGTTTCTGCACCTAAATTTTGATTAAGGAGGTTTATTCTAATACTGCAAAACCTGCCCTCAAGGTGGAAAACATACATGCCATGTTACTTCTTCTATAATCATACTCAGATTACATTGCATAGATCTCCTGTTCATAGCCCTCATTCTTTGCATAGATGATGATGGTTTTGGGGTTTGACTCCTTTTTTATGCTGGAGCAAAGAAACAAAGTAAAGTGATGATGTATGGGAGTATGGCTTATATGTAAACTCAATTATTTGTATGTGCTGCAACATATCAAATTGTTATTCTTCACATTCATCTGATATTAATAATCAGTAGTTCATTAATTGTTTGTGGTTGAAGGCCAATGTTCGTAATTGTTGGTTATTTTGTATTCCACAAGCATACTTTAACACACTGTGTTTGACTTATAGGTATAGATGGGGGATTTGACAACAATGAAACTGAATATGAAGAAGCTCACAATATAGTAATATTGCCTGATTATGTAACACTTCCATTTCCAAATGTGGAGTTACCAGAGAAGGTGTTGGAGCTTGTTCTGTTACCCCTCCTAATTTTTAGTTTATGGAGATTGAATAAAGAACTTACTCCGGCTCTACGATACTGCAGGTTAGGTTAGCAGTGGATGCAATTTTAAGGGCTGAGGGTGCCGAGCGGAAAGAGCAGCTTGCATCCTGGACAGCTGACACAAAGAAGATTAGTGAATATGCCATGAATTTGCATCAAATTGACAATGGGGTTGTTGTTCCTCCATCTGGGTGGAAGTGCATTAAATGTGACAAAACTGAGAATCTTTGGTTAAATTTAACTGATGGAATGATCCTTTGTGGGAGGAAGAATTGGGATGGAACTGGTGGAAACAATCATGCCATTGATTACTACAAGGAGACGGGGTATCCCCTTGCCGTAAAGCTGGGGACAATAACTGCAGATCTGGAAGCAGCAGGTAATGCTACCTCTTACTGTAAAAGGAAAGCAATTTTGTGCCATTTATATTGTGCTTCCATTTCCTATTGAACTCTTACAGTATGAATTACGTGCGACAACATGCTCAAATGCCTCCCAACGAAAACAAGTTCATGTATTATTGAGTATGATTAGTAAATCTTGAGCAACAGTAATAATTGATACTATAAAGGTGCAGTATATTTGTTAGCTGTGATGGGCGGCAAAATTAATAAATTTTCTATTGATTTTATCTTATATAGTTTACACCAGCTTTATACTCTACATAAGATTACCTACTCATATATTGTTGTGGCAACATATTATTACAGTTACTCAAGTTTAGATGAACTGATCAGTGATAAAAGAAAAATATTGCATTCATTTAGTGTAGACTGCTAGGAAGTGACTGCTTAGGTGAAATATAAGCAAACCTCTAAAAAAAAGTGAGTATGAAACTTGGATTTGTTTATACGCCACAGCAAAAGATGAGCCCTAAATGAATATTACAGAGGAAGTTAATACACATAATTACTATATGTGTGTGTTATGATTCTTGGAATGAATGACATGTCACAATTTTAGGCTGAAATGCCTTCACTTCCAAAGTTCTTTGTGCTTTTTTCTTTGCCGAAGTTCTTTTCTTGTTTGAAAGTAATCACGGGTAATCTCTTGTGGCAGCTCCGAAGTTTTCTCCTATCCGGAGGATGACAGTGTTTTGGATCCACATTTGGCACAACATTTAGCATTCTTTGGCATTGATTTTTCGTCGTTACAAAAGGTTTGTTACTTGTTTATTCTGGATTTCTCACTTGTAGCTTACTGGTAAATTAGCTAGGTGGTAAGAAGTTTTTGCATTGTCAGAATATTATAGAATGTCTTAAAGACTTGGTATAATGTGAAAACGTTAAGTCCTCATATAAGATTCTTGGATCTTGCTTTCTCAACTCCTTTTCCAAACCTGTCCATATCTGTCTTATATGATGGTACTATTTACTTTGTCTACTTACCTTGGTGTTGGTTGGCTTTTAGTAAATGGATAACAATTTTCTTATTTAACTGAAAGTTTTTGTTTCTTAGTGACACCATTCATATATGATTGGAAGGTTGATCTTCTTTTCTTTTCTTTAGACTGAAATGACAACTGCTGAGAGAGAACTGGACCAGAATACCAATTTTGATTGGAATAGAATTCAAGAGAGTGGACAGGAAGTAGAACCAATATGTGGGCCAGGCTACACTGGGCTTGTTAATCTAGGGAACAGGTAATAGTTGGTCCTTAAGGAATGCTGGTAGGGTTATGTTTTCATTTATTGGCTTCATGATTCCTCGATAAATTTTCTTGCAGCTGCTACTTGGCAGCAACAATGCAAGTGGTGTTCACAACACGGTCCTTCTCTGCACGGTGAGTGTTCCTTACTATTATTTTTATTGATAAATAGAATCCGATTGCTTCTAATCTGGAAAACGTTTGTTCTTATTTTTTCCATTTGCGCGTGTCTTCAGCTATTACCAGAGCCAAAGTTTAGAAAAGGCATTTGAGATGGCTCCTGCTGATCCAACAGTAGACCTGAATACACAGTTGTAAGAAACTTACACATTTATAATATTAGTAATGCTTAATATACAATCTGTATGCGGTAATTGCAATTTCCTCCCTTAACTAATTATGAGAATATATTATATCAATGTTCTTAGGACCAAGCTGGATTGGTTGTCCACTAAACATGCCTGTTGTCTTATAAAAAAATTACCGTCAATTTTATTCAGATCTCTTAGTTACTTAATTAACTTTGTGTTTGTGTGACAGAACAAAGCTCGCACATGGCCTGCTATCGGGGAAATATTCTGTTCCAGCACCGGAGGTATGTCAGCTACATAAAAATCGTTCTTTTGCAGTTTTGTTTTCTGGTACAAGTTTTTATATATAAACATTTTCCTGCTTGTTATTCAGAGTGGCGATAATGCGAATTCAGCTACCTCAACTGTAACTGCTGTAAGCTCCCGCTAAACCCCACCATCTATGCTACAGAACTTTAGGGAGCCTTGGAAATTAATTTTGCACATTCTGAGGAATATTACTCATTGTTAGTTGTTACTTGTTTATAACATCTTGAGTGCAAACTGTAGTGTATTCTGCAATCTGCTTGTTCCTTGTTTAGCTTATATTGGGACTAAGCATGGGCAAGTTTTTTTTAGTGTTTTCTTGATGATGGACTTCATCTCTTAGTTCCCTTTATCTTGTGTTTTTTTTTTGGTAATTCAACTTATGTTGTTTGTGCAAATTATAGAAACAGGAAGGGATACCACCTCGCATGTTCAAAGCGGTCATTGCTGCCAGCCATCCTGAATTCTCTACCATGAGACAACAGGTGTGGTCTCATTTCTGGTTTTCATGATTCCATCATAAGCGAGTCCAAATTATTGTGTTTATTTAATTTTCCTCTCTTAACAAGTTCTTATGCCAACTTGTATTTAGGATGCATTGGAGTTCTTCTTACATTTTATTGACCAAGTTGAGCGAGCTAATTCTAGCAAACCTGAATTGGATCCTTCAAAAAGTTTCAAGTTTGGCATTGAGGACCGAATTTCGTGTCCTTCTGGAAAGGTTAATTACAATAGAAGGTTTGACTACATTCTTTCTCTAAATATTCCGCTGCATGCAGCCACTAATAAAGGTAAAAATTCTATCTGATCATCTTTATTTCTCTATTTAGACGTGACATCAGTGCCCCAAAATAAATATTCAAATTTGGAATCCAGGTGAACTTGAAGCATTCCAAAAGTTGAAAGCAGCTAAAAGTTCTGAGGGAAAGGAAGTGTAAGTTTAATGGGATTGAGGGTAGTATATTTATCTTTTCTTCTAAATTTTTGCTGATTAGTATCTACTTCAAGCAGATCTGCTGATGAAATGGTACGCCCAAGGGTGCCACTAGAAGCATGCTTATCTAACTTCTCAGCACCAGAGGAGGTGCAAGACTTTTTCAGCACCGCTTTGAGGGCCAAGACTACTGCAATCAAGTAGGCTTGTTTGATCTTGTGGTGTTTTAGTATACGTGCGATGAAAAAAAACTTGTCGACTGATATTTCTCACATACCTGATGCATTTTGATCAGCAACTTCCAAATTATAGCATTGCTGTTGGGTGACATGTAATTACAAAGTTTATAGTCCTCGAATCATTAAGGAAATACTCCCACCAGCCAAATTGAGTGCCCTCTTTGTATGAATGAGCTACAACCCCTTAGTGGGTTATAGAACGTGGGGCATTTAGAGGAAGTCAACATAAACTCCAATTGTCTTTAATTTCTGTGAAATGTCAAATGTGACCCCCATTTTGTGTAGGCGGAAGTTTTTTTTTTAACCAAGGTATGCATAAATTCCACTCACGTTTGGCAAGGTATATTACATTAAGGAGGCAAGTAGCTTTTGAAGTAGGTGAGACTTGATGCATTATCAATTTTACTGTGTCTCATAGTTCTAATGTGCCGTTAGACAAAAATGAACACATAACAGATAACTTATTTATTAAGGGAATTGTGTTAATTTTGGCTTATCATGAAATGGTCTCTTAAATTATTAGTGTAGGTCATGACGTGATTGCAAGAGTTTTGTGGTTGCTACACAATTTCTTTAGAGACAGCTTCGGCCTCATTGTTAATTTGACTTTTTTCTGTTGCAGGACTGCCGGTCTAACTTCTTTCCCTGACTATTTGGTGTTGCACATGCGAAAATTTGTGATGGAGGCGGGCTGGGTGCCAAAAAAGCTTGGTATGTTTAAGGACCTTACTAATTTTGATGCTCACTATGGAATGTACGAACTGTTAATCTGCTAATTTAATTGTCTATTCTGATTTCTTTCACCCATCTATCCATGCAGATGTGTACATTGATGTCCCTGATATCATAGATATCAGCCACATGCGTAGCAAGGGTCTTCAGCCCGGGGAGGAGCTTTTGCCGGAGGACGGTATGTCATTCTCACCTGAAGTTGTTATTTTCTTGTGAATTGAAGTTGTCATTCTCATTTCTTTACAACTATAGTTTGGTCAAATTAACTATTTCGCTTATTTGAACCAAGTTCTATCAGCGCCAAAAGAATGTTTCTTCCCCACTGCTAAAAACACTTGTCCTACATATTATAAACTCCTTATATACACAGTGTTCTAAAAATACTAATATCTCCCTCAGAACTTGAAATTTAACCACCGCGAGGTCTACTTTGTCGAAACTCAATCAATTATCTTCTTTTTTTATACACTTCAAGTGTATATGAAAGTTTGTACTGAAGATCTGTGCATAGCACGAACACGATAGTAAGTTTAAAATGTGTTTGGAACCTTCTTATGTTACTAAACTATTGCAATTTTTTGTCTTTAATATATACAAAATGAGTTTTGTGGATTTCTCCCTGATTAGTCAAAAGATCCTTATTTGTCACCTTGCTGAGTTTTGGAACCTTGATTGCAACCGGGACTGGTTTCTTGACGAAGCTTTATTTTTCGTGTGCATGGTTGCATCTCAAAATCTTGTTCCTTTTGTGGCTTACTAAATTGTTGCAGTTCCCGAGGAAAATGTGGAAGCAAATAGGCCTTCAGCCAACCAGGACATCGTTGCCCAGCTAGTCTCAATGGGCTTTAGTCATCTTCACTGTGAGAAAGCTGCTATTAACACTGCAAATACTGGAGTGGAAGAGGCAATGAATTGGTTACTTTCTCACATGGATGACCCAGGTATTTCAACATTAATGCTTACGGAATAACAAGTTTTTTTTGATAGACCAAGTCAGGTGTATCACAAGATACTAACGAATACTGCTTTATCCAGATATCGATGCTCCAATCTCCCAAGAAGCGGGAAATACTAAAATTGACCAGTCGTCAGTTGATACTTTGGTCTCTTTCGGATTTCAAGAAGAAATTGCCAGGAAGGCTCTAAAGGCATCGGTAAACCTCTTTTACCTTTTTCCTCCAAGAATAGAAATCGTCTTTTGGAGGGGCATGCATTTAGCAACTTTAAAAGTTGCTACATTATTCTTGAAAAAATAACATCGAATTATTCAATTTCTGCATATAATGACATGCGTTTAGATATATTATTCTTTAAAAAAATAACATGGAATAATTCTTAAAAGAATAACATGCATAATATTGCAATTTTAAAAGCTGCTGTATTATTCTTTAAAAAATAACATGGAATTATTCAATTTCTGCTGTTTTAAAAAGTTGCATATGATTCACAGGGTGGTGACATTGAGAAAGCAACCGATTGGATATTTAGCAACCCTGATGCTTCTGCTTCATCTGATATGGATGCTACTACATCAAGCAGTGCAGCTACATCCTCAGAAGTCGGGCTGCCTGATGGAGGAGGAAGTTAGTTCTTTTCCCTTTTCTCTTGGAATTTAATTTTAACTTTTAAGTGATCTATGCTATGCTCATTTACTTTATATTTTCATTTATTGCTGGTATTACTTGCTATTATGGTGCATGATACAATAAAAACCCTAACTTCAGATGATAATCTCACTCAAATTGATAGTAATATGATAATAATCTCAAAGACTTAAATAGGTCAACTTTTCTAAACCAACTAGAAGGAGGAAACCTAAATAACTTAAATCTTAATATGATAGGAAAATCTAGATTATCCAAATCCTAGTATAATTAATCAAAACTAAATTAATTTAATGCTAATATAATTTGGAGTCCTAGTTGGGTATGTTTCTACTTTCTATTATGCATCTTAATTTTTCGATTGAGTAACAGCACTGAGTAATATACTTCTGTTGTGTGAGTGTTACTGTAGCCACACAACAGAAGGCTAAAATTGCTGCTGTATTTTTTAGGGATTATTGCAAAAAAGTACCCGCGGTATTCATTTCTTGCGACTTGTAGCCCTCTTCTTTGATAGTTGCAAAAAAAAAATAGCCTGAACTTGTCTGTTTGTTGCAATTTGTATAAAAATGATGGTTTTACCCTTACAATTTAGATTTAAAAAATAATGAGTAAAAAACAAAAAATCCTAATTTTCATATCCTTCCTCTTTGTACTGTACAAAGAGTGAAAAATCTAAGGGATATGAAGATTTGGATTTTTGATTATTCAATTATTTTTTAAAAAAATTTAAAATTCCAATTATCATCTTGCAACAAATTCATACAAAGTGCAACGAACAGACAAGTTCAGGGCACTTTTTTGCAATTATCAAAGAAGAGGCCTACAAGTTACAAAAAGTGAATACCTCAGGGTACTATTTTGCAGTTCACTGTTTTCTTGATTACTTTATTTATTCGCTTATGGGTACTCTGAGCTTAGTTCTTGTTTTAACTACATGGTTCAATATGTGTGTGTACAGAGTACAGGCTCATTGGAGTAGTAAGCCACATTGGAACCTCAACTCAATGTGGCCACTACGTTGCTCACATCTATAAAGACGGGAGATGGGTTATTTTCAACGATGATAAGGTCGGGGCTTCTATTAATCCGCCAAAGGACATGGGCTATTTGTATTTCTTCGAAAGGCTCAACAACTGAAGACCGCGACCGTATAATGCTCATGAATCTCGCTACCTCGGATCGTTTGTGGTATCGGCTTGAAGTGTAGAACTTTGCTATACGTTTTCGCAACTGGTCTTTGCAGTTCATGTTTTACTTTGAATTGGTGGTTAGGGGTAGATTTGGGCTTTGCTATTGTGTAGGTTTGTGGATTGAACTTTCTTGCATTGCTTTTTGACTTGTTCAAATCATGAAAGGTTGTTTCCAATTTACTATTCAGACTTTTTTAGTTTTACTGTGTTGTGGAGCTCAAGTTATCAAGTTGTGTGAATCCTCGTTTTGGAAGGGCGCACAAAACTCCCAACATTTTTTCTCGTATTTTGATTTTCAGAATCTTATATATGAATTAACACGATTCTGGGTCTGTATAGACATACTGGATATGTCTCGAATAGACTATGATCGCGTACTAAGGGTTTGAGGTTAGTACTTAAGCTAACGGTATCTTAGACGTTCTTCACTGAATATGATCTTGTATTTTGAATTCTTGGTAAGCGTTATCGTATCTGCTTGGGGATATAACCAACGACATCTAGACCTGTGTATGTGATTTTGGCAATTTGTGACATTGAAGAAAAAACTTCTTCCCTTCATATTCTGAACTTTCTTATTTGTGCAGTCCGTCACAAAGTTAAAAACAAACGAAATACTTATTTACCCTCCATTTTTTAATTAATTTAAGTTGCAAATTGCCAAAATATCTCTTGTAAGCATTTCTTTTTCTCAATATAAGGTGCAAGTGCTGTTTTTAAAAACATTGAAGGTCTCGTGATTCATTTTGGATGAAATCCTTTCTTTCTTGCAAACGGTGTAAAAAAAGTAAAATTTCAGGACTACAAGTTGCCAAAATCGGAAACATCAGTAATTTTCCATCTTTCTCCTGTATATTATGTTTATTTACGTTTTTTTAAATTGTTTAAGCTGTTGTCTTCCTCATAGAACACAAACTTAGTTCAAGAAGTATATACACGTGATTAGCAGCTCTGGCTTGCAGTGAAATTGAGTTTAGGCTATAGCGGAACGGGTATATTATTACCTGAGTGAGCCAAAGGTGATGTTCTGTTACAAAACAAGAACATAGAGAGACACAAGCCCGTCTAGCTCAGTTGGTAGAGCGCAAGGCTCTTAACCTTGTGGTCATGGGTTCGAGCCCCATGGTGGGCGTACTTTTTTTTTTTCTTCCTTATTACTGAATGTGCTAAATTTGATGGTTTTGAAACAATGAGTGAAGTTTGACATCGGTGGTGGGTGACATTATAACATACTTCTGTTGTGTGACTGTAGCCACACATGCGTCCTTTCGTTCGGCATCCAAGCCAATCTTGGCGGGTTGTCCCTAATGACGTAGGAGATGTGTCCTTTGGCAAACCCCTCGTTGGCCATTCATTTCCGGTCGCCTCTACAACTAGTTCTCCTTGGCAATCGTGATAATATGATGGTCTGATCGCTCGGAGTTGGTTTCCACAACTCCATATTAGCATTGAGGGATCTAACCTCGCGGATGCAGCCAGAGGATATCGAGTTATCCCACACATCGATTTGGGTCCATGCATTCAAATTAGGGTCAAGTCAAGCGAGGGATGATACGCAACATGTGTGTCCCCATAAGAGGGTTAGAGGTTGGTGGATTGGTGCAAATACACATGTCTACTGACAGCAAGGTGGCAGAGCCTACACCTAATATCTGAAAAGGAGCTTTTTGACTGGTTGAGTTTCAGTGAAAAGAACTTGAGCCCTCGACCATATCCGAGGACGATAGACACTGGATTTTTGGAAGGTTGCATAGTCCACATGTGAGTATTCGGTTAAGCCAAACATATCGTGTATACTTCCCGCATTTGTCCAAGAGTGATCGTTATCATGCAAGACAACATTCAGCTGGAAGTTTTGGTAAAGATTTTATTGGCTCGATTCTATTTTTCTGTTTTAGAATTTGTGTTTGATATTTTTGGAGCATGTGATAAAGTTTCAATTTTTATGTCGTGTTTCTAATATATAATCTCATTTAAAGATCGAAAATAATATGTATCATGTGATCCTTCGAAGTTATTATTTTAAATCTAACTCAACAAAAATATACTATTGTTTTTTAAAAAGTCGAGCATCTCTAGAGAGCCAGTCACGGAGGTGTTGGCCAAGTGACCTTTGGCTCTTCGGCGTCTCTTATCTTTACCAGTCGTGGGATGCGTTTCTTCGTCTTCTCCGATGAGGATCGTCGTGGTATGGATCTGTCTTCATCGTTCTCAGTCAAGTTCCTTTTTTCGTTTCACCCCCTGTTCTTAGATCTGATCGATCTCCTTCCTCCGGTCACGGTTGTGACGGAAGCTCGACGGACCTGGTGTTGGCCGGTGTCGAGTGTTTGGCCTTATGGCTTGTGTTACAGATCTGGCCAGTCTTGGGACGGAGGGTGTTCTCTGTCGTTTAGTGGTGCTGGCCACCGGCGTGCTGGAGCCCTGGGGATTCTGGTGAGATTTGGGTGATTCGAGATTTGGGCTTGTTGTGTTGAGATTGTCTACTTCCAGCTGTGGTGAAAGCTGGCTCATGTGGGTTGTGGAGGGTTTTTTTTTTTTTTTTTTTTACTGTTTTTTGTTGGTTGTTCAGTTTGTTTTGGGCTGGGTGTTTGTTTATTGTTGGGTTTGTTTAGTTTGGTTCGGTTGCCTCTTGTTGGGTTTGTTTATACTGGTTCGATTGCCTCTTGTTGGGCGTGTTTAAGTTGGTTTGGTTGCCTCTTTGAAGGTTGGTTGCAAGGCAAGTTTTGTTATAAGGGACCTCCTAAAGGTTGCCTTTTATTGTATTTGCATGATTGAGCATTTCCCTCAGCTTTACTCTTCATTTCGAAGATCAAGTTTATAAAAATTTGCTTATCAAAAAAAGAAATACTATTCACAACAAATTGTGAATCTCAAGCAACCTCTTTTTTTTTTTATCGAAGAGTGAGTAATGCTTAATAAAAGATGGCATGAATGTCAGGTGAGAACCATAAACCATCAAAACAGAGTTCGACAGACAAACAAGTAAAAAAGTACAAAACCTGGGTCAACCCAAACAATCCAGGGGTCAGGGCCTAACACACGCCCCAAGAAGCCCAAAAGTACCTCGGGAATTGGAGCCAATTTTCTTTGGTCTTGCACCGCCGAATTAGTATTATTGATAGGGGAAGCAATACAATTGCACGGGAAGACACGCAAAAAAGACTTCGCGTCACCTCAACTCGAGAGGCACCATGACACGCCAACAACGATGACACCCTAGCATCTGTCCCGGGTGAGCGAAGCCAGTGAACCAAGACCCCAGCCTCGACGTTTAAACAAATGGCAGAGGACCTAGCACGACTCTTACTATCAATAGGTGATCCCGCCATAGGCCAACACTCACGAAATCGACGTTAGAAACGAGACTTCGAGATCTAGCACCTTCAAGACTCGAATATCATACTATTTTATTACTTTAACAAAAGTTTGTAAGTAGGATTCAGAGATGAGAATGATGCTCATGACTCCCATATGGTTTCGGACATGAATCTAGCTCAGATATCTTCTTCTTTGGTACGTGGTGTAAGTAGGTCTCCCTAACGCTTTTCTTTAGTTATACTGCTAGGGTATACTTCTTTTCTGGTCGACACACATGATAGAGTGTATCACCGAGTGACAAGTTTCACTAAGGTTATGGGCGTCACTTATCAGTAGGGACCCCACCGAAGACTTTTAGAACTTGGATGAAGTTTTGAGCTATACACATATTGCAGCGGCCCCGTAGCTTCAATGGTGTCACATAATCATCTTTTTATCATATTTATTTTTTCTGTTCATGTTAAGGATGAGATATTTTTGGTGTTATTTTTGCTAATTTCTGGACCTTATTTGATTTTCGGTGCGTGGTTCTACTCTCAAGACTCTTAATATTTTTATTGTATTTTTTTATCTTTCCGATATTTTTGATGTACTTAAACTAATAACGGTGTCCTAGCCATTCTAGATTGAATATTGGGTTAACTATCTTTTGGCACCCTTTTCTTTTGGTAACGTACTTTTAGCACCACTATATTTAATCACGTTCAAAAAACACCACTATGTATTGGTAACTTGCAACCGTTAGAAAAAAC
>JAYMSV010001476.1:0-12765 GCA_036897745.1 Erodium moschatum | reverse complement strand
CTAGGGAAGGGCCCCTGGTTGAAGCCTCACCTCTCGTTAAAACTGTCGAGTTCAAGTTCGGTCGCCCTCCTCATGACGAAAAGAGTAATCTCCATGAGATCAAGCAATGTAGGCACTACTTTGAGTTGTTCTCTACGGTTTCTGCGTTTTAATATCATTAGGTTATCATACTTCTTCAAAACTGTCTCTTACAATCAATATGTCTTAGAATTTTTTTGATAAAAAATCTTTTGGAACTTTATTCGTTATAATGACTCATATTTTTTTAGTATTAATAAAGTTTACACCTTTGAGTGAAAAAAAATGGTTAAAAGTTTCTAATTCTTTCCTTTTGAAATGGTGGATTTGAGTAATTAAATATGACGTGGGAGATAATATGTGTGAAGCGCGTGTGGTAGAATGTAAATCAATAGACCGTTTCAAAGTTGAAAGTTCAAACAAACAAGAGAAGAGAAGAAGAAGAGAGGTCCATTCTAATTTTAGAGCGACTTTCTTCTTCTTCCTCAGCGCGTACCACTTTCTTGCCCGTTTCGTCTATCCATTTTTGACTTTCCTTTCTCCACGCAAGCCGTGTGTCTATTCAATCCCACTCCCACCATCTTCATCTAAATCGTTCCTGCCTCTCCCAATTCCATATTTTTCTCTGCTAATTCCAGTAAGTTTCTGGGTTTTGTTTATTTTCAGCTGGGTTTCTTTCAATTCTGCGCATAGCTTTGTGATCGTCTCTACTAAACGGACAACCCCATGATTGATTATTAGTTTGTTCAAGTTGTTTATTGAATTGACACTTTGGAATTTCAGTTGCTTTTTTCCCATTCCTATGTTGGGTTTGTCTCTCTGCGCTCTGTTTGGTTGGAGAGAAAATGGAACAAACCAGCAACCCTGAATTTGTGCTTTTATCTGTTGTAATTTCATGTTGTTTAGGATAACTCCTAGATTGAAAATAAATTAAGTCAACCCAGTCAAAATAGCTGCATGGAACAAATGTTTGTAAAGTAATTTTTGATTTTGTGGTTGAAATTCAGGATACTGAATCCCAGTATGATTTTTGTTTTCCTCTTTCTCAGGATCAGTACTGATCTCCACACTGATTTTGTTGAAGTTCTTCGATGACCCATCACAAGAGAATGTTTGGATCAAAGAATTCTCCCTCGAAGCCTGGCAAGCATAATCCAGTCTCTTCTGGTGCTAACCCTTTTGATTCTGACGATGAGCGTGATGTGAAGAAAAAGGCTGATACCACAAGGGCTTCTTCTGAACCCGTGCTGAATACGCCTAATTTTGGTAGCAACCCCTTCGATGATGATGATCAGGAAAGAGGGAGCTCTTCTTCCTCTTATTCACTTGCTTCGTCAGCCAGAAACAAGTACAAGAATGATTTCCGCGACAACGGAGGAATTGAGAGCCAATCTGTGCAAGAATTGGAGAGCTATGCTGTGTACAAAGCTGAGGAGAATACAAAGTCAGTCAACAATTGCCTGAAGATTGCAGAGGACATAAGAGAGGATGCCACAAAGACTCTGGTCACCCTGCATCATCAGGGTGAGCAGATTACCAGAACCCACACTGTCGCTGCCGACATTGATCACGATCTTAGCCGGGTATGGTTATTGTATATGCTATACTCCGTCTATCTGCCATGAAACTAGATTATTATATTGGATATGAAAGTATGGCAGCATTATTTTCTATAATCTGTTAGTTGGTGATGATGTTCTACGGACCTAATAGTATCACACTGGTTAGATTAATTATAGGCATGGAGTCAGAAGATGTTTTGAAATTTTATTGGTTTATATATGCACATGGGTTACTGAAGATGTTACCGAATGGTCTATGCCTCTAGCAATTTAAGGTCATCACTTTGTTATATGTTTTGGTTTGTGGCATTAAGTTTTCCATCAATGGTTAATAATTCCTCTCATTTGGCAGCTGTTAATTTTCCTAACTAAAAGGTAAATAAATGGTGCTTACATGGATGTTTGGTGCTGAATTACAGGGTGAGAAGCTTCTGGGAAGTCTGGGGGGAATTTTTTCCAAGACATGGAAGCCAAAGAAGACTCGTCCGATAGCAGGGCCAGTTGTGACAAGAGGTTACTATCTTTCTTATAATATTTCTATCTTGTTTGCTGATTCTTTCATAACAATTAAATCTATATTTTTATCATACAATATGAATGGCTGGAGGAAGATAGATGGTGACCTCACTCAGTGTTATTATGTGTGAGTGCCTTTGGTGTTGGTCTGACTTGGTTGGTTTTGCAGACGATCCATCTGCTAAAAGGGTTGCCCAGGTAGAGCAAAGGGAGAAGCTGGGGTTGGGCCCTGTACATAAGGGACGGTCAAGCGCACCAAAACCACACTCTGAACCCACAAATGCGCTGCAGAAAGTTGAGGTAAGCAGTAGGCTCATACTTCCTTTGGCACACCACACCACACTATCAGGATTAACCTGTGATTCATCTGGAACAGTTAGAAAATGCCAAGCAAGATGATGCACTGTCCGATTTAAGTGATCTATTGGGAGAGTTGAAGGGAATGGCTGTGGACATGGGCTCTGAAATTGGAAGGTAAGTTACAGCATCTCTTGTTAATTTCTATTATTAGCGGAATACTTACTCTTGTAATCATTGTAGGCAAAACGGTGCCCTGGATAATCTGTACGAGGATGTGGATGAGCTAAATTTCCGAGTTAAAGGTGCTAACCAGCGTACTCGCCGTCTGCTGGGGAAGTAGTTCACAGATTTGGTTCTGGAGATGTTTCACTGCTCTTCTATGCTCTGGCATTCAAGGATAAATACATTTCCTTATTAGTGACCAAATTTCATACATGAACTATCTGTTGGGTTCATCATCAGACTTGTTCTCTGAGAATGATCCAAAAGTGTTGGATTTTATGAGTTGATGTACTTAATAATCTGATTTACTAATAATAGTATGAGTTGATGAATGCAAATGGCGGAGGTCCAAGTGTTGTTATTTTATGTTTTAAGACATAATATCAAATTCTTTTCTTGGCGTGTTGACTTTAGCACAGACAGACAGATGTATTAAAATTGACCATGTCCTAAAGTGAAAATAACACTGTGACTCTCAAGATGGAGATCTCAACCCCATAAATATATATATGCGTGGGAACTGAAACTCAGATGGATCTATCTTCCTCACTCTCTGCCAATGGCTTCTTCTTCTTCCCCCTTCCATTTCTCTCTGATTTGCTTACTCTCCTTCCTTCTTCTCGCTCTCGCCCACTCCAAAACTCTCAAGAGAGACGGTAAGCAACTCTTAGCCATCTTCTACTTCTCCTAGTCTCAAGTTCAGATTTTCCGATCCGACCCTTCATTCAACTTCCACTTTTGGGTTTTGTTACCCTCCGGTTTCTTTCTCGGTAACCAAACAGAGAAAGCTGAGGATGTTTTGCTTGAATTGAGTTGCAGTTGGGATTTTGCTGTCTTGTATGTTTTAAATATTCGTGCTTTTTGCATTTCCTGTGTTGATTTACTCTGAAATGTTGCTTCCTTAGCTATTGCGTTTGAAGTAAAAGGCTTGAAATGAAAATTTGTCTTTGTCTTTGATCCATTTACGTCGGTGTCTCCACTGTGATATCATTTGCCTGATCTGATGATGCACGCCCAAATCAATTTAATCTGAATCTTCAGAATTTAGCTTTGGTATAAGTTGACCTAGCCTTACACGGAAATTATAGCAAATAAGAATGCAACATGATTGGTTGCTTCCTAGCAGCTTTATTACTGAATACTGGTAGGAAGGTTTGTTTGGCTGGTTCATGTAATTTGCATACTCAAGGAGATATGAGATTTTCTTGTGTGGATCTTGATAGTTGGGAAAGACTAATAACGATACTTTTTGGTTGCAGTGAAAGCCTTGAATGAAATTAAGGCATCGTTGGGATGGAGAGTAGTGTACTCATGGGTTGGTGACGATCCCTGTGGAGATGGTGATCTACCACCTTGGTCTGGCGTCACGTGCTCCAATCAAGGAGATTATAGAGTTGTGACAGCATTGTGAGTGTGATATCTATGCTTATACTTGCTGAGTGTTATCATAGCATATATTTTTAACCTTCAAATTTGATTCCCTTTATACATTTTAAATTTAAATGTGTGAATCGATACTCAATAGTAGTTGAGGGCATGGTCTGATCTTTGACCACTCCAGTCTTGACATGAGTGTATTCCATATGAATTGATATAAAGTAGTTGAAAACACTTGTCGTGAGCCACTGCACATCACTGAAAATCAGTATTGGCTTGAATCATTACATGGCGCGTGTACAACACAAACAAACATACTTATATACCGATCCATAAGTCATGTTTATGCAACAATGAAGATCTGACCTCTAATCTTTGGTTATGACATTTTCCACTTGCAGGGAAGTGTATGCAGTATCTATCGTTGGGCCTTTTCCCATTGCTGTGACCAATTTGTTGGATTTAACAAGGCTGTAAGTTTCCTCTTTCTCCCCGACCTTTTAAACCACTATCTCTCTCCATCTCATCATTTTAGAATTGTATTTCTAATTATTCTATATCTAATCATGTTTGCGGGAATGTTTTCTCTAAATGGCATTTAATTTAGTCATGCTCGCTCTTTTGCCAACATGTTTCACGCACTCTTGGGGTTTAATTTTGAGGTTGCATGCTCAATTCTGGATTGAAGTGCTCAATTCTGGATAGAACTAAGTTGCTGATTCTGGTTTATAACCTTATCAGGCTACTTACAGTGCTGCAATGAATTTTCACCTCTTTTAAACTCTTAGTAGTTGCAGAGTATACGTTGTATTTTTATATCATAGAAAAGTTCTGATCATTTTGAGTTGTTGATGTGGCAGGGATTTCCATAACAACAAGTTGACTGGACCAATTCCTCCACAAATAGGACGGCTAAGGCGGCTCAGAATATTGTATATTCCTTTACTTTCTAGTTGCCCACTTTCGTTGTTAAGATTTCCATATTATCTGTCTTTTAGAGCAAGCACAATGGGTGGCTTCTGATGGTGATTTTTGATGTCGGCTAATAATGTTACTGAGGAGAGAGAAAAGAAAGGAGGTCACTCTGTCCACAATGGGGTGGCCTTTGATGGTGGCTTCTGATGCCTGTTAATTCAGTTAAAATTTAAATTGATATTCAAATTTAAAATTTAAAATAAAATTCAAATTCAAAATTGGGATGGTTGCTAGACGATCCTTCTCTAACAGTTAGGCTTAACAAAGCAGTTTCGTACTCCTGTTCCACTTCCTCCAGTGTTAGAAGAGTGATGTCACTAAAGCATTCGTCAATCATAGCCTGCAATTCGTTCAGATCCATTTGTGTGGATGAGGGAGAAAACAAATTGGGGTTTTGGAGCTTCATAGAGGTAGGGAGCATGAGGATTGATTGAAGGCGTGTGTTGTATTTATAGGGAACAAAAATAGTTTTTACAAATTTGCTGGTGTACTTTTTTCTCTAAAAAATTTGGACCTTTGGTACCCCATCAGTCAGTTTTTTTTTCTTCTCAAAATCGATGCCATGTGTCATGCTGCCATTCACTGAGGAGCATTGGAGGCCTCCAATCAGAGGCCGGGGCGGCGTCGCAAACGGCCTGTAGAGGTGACGTCGAGGAAAAAATCTGAGGCTGCCTTGGTGCAGTGGAGTGAGGCAGGCCTCCAGCCTCCAATGAGCGGTCTGAGGCCACCCATCAGGGGCCTCATTGTGGATGCTCTTGTGCAAGTATAACTCATTACTGAATTTCATTGTTGACCGTAGGACCAGTTTGGTTTGGCTAACTTTTGTAAGTCAATTAAAAAATGTTCATTCCTATAAGAGGTGGTTGTGAAAATGTTCTGGAAACTATTTGGTAGAGCTGTGAGCATCTGTAAAAAAAAAGTTGTTTGCCTTTGGTAGAATTGTGAAATCCTATAGTTACCAGTCACTGAATAAGATGACCTCATAAAGTATCTGATGATATCCTGGTGGGAAAGTTTTAAAGTTTGAACAACAATTTTGTTACCTGAGCATGTGTTCATGGTCAAAGGTTGTGGTGGATCTTTACTGAAACGGACTTTATCATCAAACTGTGTCTTGTTTTAGGACTGTGAAGGGAACCAGAAATTCCGTCTTTGTTGTACCTGATATTTATACCCTTCCATTTCTTCGACTGCTTGAAAGTTGTGTTGTCATTCTACGCATTTATGTTTTATCATGACACTGACTTTATGCTTGCCTCTTCAGAAATTTGAGGTGGAATAAACTCCAGGATGTCATTCCTCCTGAAATTGGCGAGCTAAAGGCACTAACACATCTGTAAGTGGCATTGAAACTTGATGGATTACAAGATATTATGTGCACCATACTTGTCTGAATTCTGAAATAATGTATGGATATTGATGCAGACATTTGAGCTTCAATAGTTTCAAGGGTGAAATTCCTAAAGAACTTGCAAATCTGCCAGAGCTTCGCTTTCTCTACCTTCATGAAAACCGTTTTACCGGGCGAATTCCAGCTGAATTGGGAACCTTACAGAACCTTCAGCACTTGTAATTTCTCTCTCCTTTCCTTGTATCTCGAAATATCAATTTGTCCGATTGTTCTGCAAACTGATAAAGGAAATGTCTGCCCTCAGGGATGTTGGTAACAATCACTTGGTGGGTACAATTAGGGAACTTATACGTTTTGAAGGAAGCTTTCCAGCTCTACAAAACCTGTAAGCTGAATCTGGTTTTACTTGGGATATTTTTTTCTTCTTTCTAGTGTTTCTTACACTGAATTTGATGCCAATATTAGGTATTTGAATGATAACTATTTGACTGGAGGCATTCCGGCTCAGCTCGCAAACTTGACAAATTTGGAAATTTTGTGAGTAATTGGTTACAGTATACAACTTTTTCACTATTTTGGAGTTCGCCAAAATGTACTGATTTGCTTTGGTTATAGGTATTTGTCAAACAACAAGATGTCAGGAGTAATACCCTCAGCTATTGCCCATATTCCCAGACTGACGTACCTGTGAGTTTCTCTCTGAAAATAGAGATATTGTTCTTTCTGCAAGTCTGTATTAACTTAATCCTGAATCATCTCAGGTACTTGGATCATAACCAATTCTCTGGCCGGATTCCTGATGCGTTTTATAAGCATTCCTTCTTGAAAGAAATGTGAGTTAGCATTAGAAAATAAACGAGCATGTAATAAGTTATATGGTGTATAGCCAAAGGAATTTTGTCTTCTAACTCGAGTCTCCAATTGTAGGTACATCGAAGGAAATGGATTCAAACAAGGTGTAAACCCCATTGGTTTCCACAAGGTCCTTGAAGTTTCTGACACAGATTTTCTAGTCTAGACAAAATCAGATTGACAATTACATATCTCTTTCATGTGAAAGGTTCATTCATAACTGACTCTGTAGAAGAATGATTAGTTGTCTTGGAGCCCAGCATTGATGCATGTACCAGTACTGTACTACTAAATATTTTCTTCCCATCTTTTATAAGAAAGCAAAATATCATTATATAGCTGCTATATCTCCGTGTCTCATATTATACATGCACAAAAGAACAACGGGTTCTACAACTTTTATTAATCAGAAACACAGAACTGCAAATGAATCCACAGAACAGAACTATAAGGTGTTATAAATACATTTGCCTAGCCCTTTTAGTTCTGCAATCATACTGTATAGAAAAAAGCACAAGATATGCTCATGCACAAGCTGGAGCATCAAAGTAGGGAAATACTATGAAGGCTATGGATAAAGGGGCGATAGATAGTGGAGATGTGGCGTAACGCAGGGCAGGGCTCAAGTTGGGGATGTCTCCGCCTGCAGTGGTATGTAGTGGAGCTCCATTTAGAAGCATGGTTTGGCTTCTGAGGTACCCATCTTTTGGTGTCAGATGGTACTCTTCTCTGTGTAAAGGTGTTGCCTTGCTTCCAACCCAAGATACCGTCTTCTTGAGGCCAGGCATGAAGGGTCCTTCTCTGTGAAGGGTTTTCCCCTCACTCATGATATTCTCAACTTTGATCCCGAAGTCTGTCCGGTTGCTTAAATTGATCACAAGCAGAGTTACACCTGACTGCAACAAGAAATGAAAAGTTTGTTCCACTTTACACATACAACTCAATGATACAACCGTGTGAGGAAAAAGAACAAGTTATTCCTTACTCTTCCTTTTGAACAGTGGGCATATGAGCGTAAGAATGGTGAACCGTTGCTGGTGACTCCAAGAACACCTTTTCCCATGAGCCGATGCCACAGAAGTGCACTGTTAAGGAGAAAAAAAAACATTTAAGGATTCGAGATCAGATGAGTCCTGCATAGGGAATTCAACTGCACCTGTAGTAATCAGGGTTGGGAGCTAATGTTGCTGTGTTTAGGAGACCGTAGTTCCCTCCAACTAAAGTCTGGCGACAATATACTTTTGTGTTGTACTTGGAGGCCATTCCAAGCTGATCCAAGTACCAAAAGCTGTCTACAAATGTGTTGGACACGTAGCGACCACCACTGTTGTAGGCTCCACCAGATTCTCCCACCCAAGCAGAAGCCCAAGGACCATGGATTTGAATGGTTTGCTTAAGATTGTTGAAAGTTTCTGATACCCTGTTCAAGTACTGGGGATCCAATATCTTATTCACCAGTTTGCGATCAATACCTGAAATAGAAATAATTTAAACATATTGCCAGAGACCTTCCATCATATATCTGCTAATAAATACCATGTGTACTTTGATACTACACTTGCCTGAACCCAGGTTGTATATGTGATGAGTCATGATGTTAACAACATTTGAACCTGTGACCTGAAGAAGCTTTGTATACCACTCCTGATTAAAGAATCCCCCTGGTGCTATAAGAGTAGGTTTCCAACTGGATTTTAAGTATAACTCCTTGATAATAGCTTTAAGTTTGATTATGTCTTTCCCATATTGCTGAGCACCGACACGCGCACCAACCCCATATCCACTCAATTCGTTACCTGAAGCAGCAAAGTGCACAGTAAAGGTAAGGCAAAATTCAATATTACATTTGACTAAGAGCTACCTTGGTTTGCATTTACATACCGAATTCCCATGAATCTATACGGTATCCCTTTGAAATGGTGTAGCTGATAAAGTTACGAGCATTAGTAGAATCCCAATCTCCGCCCCAAGCACCCCTCCTCATCTTCTGCCTCCCATACAGTGCATTCAAGCCAAAAGTCACTATCACCCTGCAAATGTAACATTCAAGTGGCAATCACATGTGTAAGCATGCACCTTCAACACCCCTTAAGCGTAAGGAATACACTCTGAATGATGGAGAACTGGAGAACTGGAGAACATATAAGGTAATGAAGCATGCATAACTGTTTGAGAAAATAAGGAAACGGGCGCAATGAGAAAAACATTCAAAACATTATATCTAATTGTTGGATACCAGAAAATTTTGGAAAAAGCTGGATCCTACTACGACTCATAAGCTATCAAGATTATATCTATATGGATCTCTAATTAAAACTATACTAAGCAACTTAAATATGCACTAGACAACTGCAATCCCTCAAACATTCATGTTATGTTAGAAAGTTATTAAACTAGTAGAGTTTAATAATGCTTGTGTAGTGTAAACAAGGAGGAATTTTGAAGAAATTGATACCTTATTCTAATTTTAAGTGTAAATATAAAATTCATTAGAAAACTTGCTCACTATCACTTTCTTGTCCTCCTCTACACTCCCCTCCAAGATGGAACCTGGATATCTATCATGTTCAACTTGTTATAAAGATAGTGAACTCGAGTTCCCGATAGAGCTTTTATATAAAGATTGTCTAACTGCTTTCCTGTTTTAACATATTTGGATAAGATTAAATTTGTTGAACTTTTTCAGAACTAATTAACAGTCAATTTCAATATATTTAGTTCATTCATCGAACACATAGTATTGAAGCAATATGAAGAGTAGTTTGGCCATGACACCATAATTCTGTTAGCATTGAAACTTCAAGAGCATGTTCAATTAAGAGATGATAAATACACATTATTTCACACACAAATTGAGTCATGACTATATATTCTAATTCTATACTAGATTGGAAAACAATATTTTGCTCCTTACTTTTCCATGAACCCATACTGTCTCCAACAAATACACTATAGTCTGAAGTATATCTTTGGTTAATCTTGTGCTATGCCTAATTTGCATCTGAAAAGCACTATATGAGTGCAACCATGATTGTTATGGAGCATATCACGTCATGCAACTCCTTTCAAGTAGCGCAATGATCAATATTTAGAGAGGACATACATACTGCATATTACAGGATAAGTTACCATAAGATATTTTAATTTATTAACTAGTTTTCTATGTCTCTTCGAACAATTCTCCCTCTATGAGTCATATATTGGATCGAATTGATGCACAATATAATTTAGCCCTTAACTTTTTGGTCTCAACTAGTAAGTCAAAACACATATTTCCTAGTTGATCCCCTCCTATTTTGTACTTTCTTATTCTCTGTAGGTAGCATAGTTGCAACAAAGCATGCGATCTGTGCAAAATATATGAAGAATTGAGCTTACTTTCTGAGTAGAAGTGGTATTAAACTACATAAATAATTGAGTTGTTCAAAATTATTCTTACCCAGTCTCACTGAAAAACTTGTTTAGCTCATCCCACCTATTCATATGCAAACATCCCTTTGAAAATCCAAAAAGCCCATCTTTCATCTTTTGAAATGGATGGCACGGAGACCTCAGATTTCCAACATCATACAAGACCCGGTCTTGCAAGGAACCTCCAATTCTTAACCGCAAGCTTTTAAAAGCTGTCAAGCAATCAATGGTATGTTGTTTGTTAAACCATTCCGGCTAGGTGTTAATCACAGATAAAGACAGATTTAAATCATAAGTGACATTTATTTATATAGGCCTATATTGATCCAAACATACGGACCTTTAATTGCCTTTGAAAGATAAGGACGTGACAAGTCCTGTAAGTATCAAACAGCATTAACCACTGTTCTAATTCCATGTTCTATGGTATGTAAAAAGCAAAATATTATAAAACTACATTACTGTTGACGAATCAAGAAAAGTTCAAAATCTTACCAGATTTGTCACAGATGAATACCCCCAGGGACATTGATTATAGTTGCACTTATCATGTGGCCACCAATCAATGGTAGCACAGATGAAATTGTCATCTGTTTCAGCAACTTTTGTTTTGCCATTAATTACAATTGCAGCGCCTGGAACATGCTGGGCTAAAAATGGAGGGAGAAAAACAAGAAAAAGAAACAAGGAGGGGAAGAAACCCATTGGCATAATTTTCGAGAACCTTGGCACCTTCTCAACTTGTTCAAATTAACTGCAACAGCAAGATGAAAATGAGAATAAATATACATATTCTTTAGGTGCCAAACTACCAACCAATATGTTGGAATTTAAGAAAAGCAAGACATAGCATTAGGTTCCCATTTATCTCAAGGAAATGCTGCCAGAAAAAAACGGATTGTTTGTTGCAGTAAGGTTGTCGTTGCAACATTTCCCTTTGAAGGAAAATGGCTTTGTGTTAATAGATGAATCTAACTTAAACACAGCGAAGTGAACTTCCCATTCACCAGATAAGTTTATGCATCATTCAGTTTTCAGTGGCATGAACGCTAAAAGGCATTTGCTATTGCCAATTACCCTAAAACTATACCCTATTCAGCTTTATATACAGTGTCATCCAAAAATGAAATAAATTGATGAACAAAATATGAAAACATACATTTGGGTACAAAAAAAAAAGTAAAGGATTGGCTTTTGGAAACAAAAATGTATGAATGATCAATGAACCTAGGACAAATCCTAAGAAAGCAGAAGAGGATCCAAAACAGAAATCAAATCCTAAGAAAAACACAAATCGTGGAAACTGGATTTGGATTCTCCCAAGTCAGGAGATGAATGACAATGACACTTGGGAAGCATACAAAATCCAACTGTCTCAGCAACAAGATGTTAAGGCAAATCTAATTACATATAATGAAACTTGAACTTGAAAATTAATTTTGACATGAAAAGCTACCAAATAGAAACATACGACTACAAATCAACATATTTGAGCTCAATCCTCAAGTAGCATTATCTGAGAGATCCAACAAGCAAATCAAGACAAACCCAATAGCACAAAGGACATACAGAAGTGAAAAACAAACCTGAAAATGAGAAGACGGAAGTTTCAGGAGTGAGAAAACAGTGAAGCTCCTGTACTCAGCTCATGGTAGCCATAACTAAAATGGCTCTATCCAGAAGAAATAAAATAAAAATAAAAAAAGTATTATTTTAATCCCAAAAGACAAGCTTTTATTTATCACTATCACCCATGAGATGAGATGACCCAACCATGACCTTTGTGAGGACTTGTGATGCACTGTACGACAAGAAAGAGATGTTGGGTCGACCCCAGATTTGTCGGTCTTGCCTCCAAATGCCGCTAAAAATTTAATGTTAGCTTAAGTTACTAACAGCTTTTCTTTTCTGGGTTGGGTTGGGTGACCCGATACAGTTTAGTATTAAAATCTGGTTGCTTTAGTCGGCTTCAAGTTTAAGTTAAGCCATTTCTGTGTACTTTTTTATCCGAGAGAACATCGCATAAATTGTCTTGGCTATTCTTTTTTTTTTTTTTTTTCAATTTATATCTCTCTTTTCCGATTCCTCCTTTTTATATCATACAAAAAGAATAAGAAATTTAAGCGATATAAAAATTTAGATACAAAAAAGACCTAGCGCCTCAAAACGCATATCTGTCAC
>JAYMSV010001475.1:0-12767 GCA_036897745.1 Erodium moschatum | reverse complement strand
ATGGAATTGTCGGTTGCGTCAGCGTCAGCACTCTCCGCCAGCACCGAACCGCCTGCGAGCCGCCGACGTTTTGAATCGCCAGCGAACCGCCCAGAATTGGAGATGCTCTAATAACCTCGGGTGAATCAGATGATTATTTGGTCCTTTTTTAAGATCCGCCTAAAAATATTTAGATTTGGTAATATTGACCAGTATCCAATCCGAAATCCAGCGGATGAGTCACTAACGAGTTACGTCCTCACGGTTCGGTTGGAACTCCCGATGGGTCCAAATATACATACGGGTATTTGAATACCCCTATTAATAACAAATGAGTATGATTTTATCGGTTGTCATGTATCACTTAAACCCAAAAAATTGTGCCCGGTACCGGATTCCCTCTTCGAGACCCGGAGTTGATGTCGGGTTCCATGGAATCTGGCACCATTGGTGTCCATCAATTCAAGTCAGCTTCCCGATCCGACGAATTTTTTGATCACCTCTAGTAGGCTGAACATGATAATGTACGGATCCTTATTTGATTGAGAATTAATATTTGGTAAGTTGCTTGGTCTCATAGGCACATGAAAATGAAATGTCGAAACTTGTCTAATCGATTTTTATATTGTTCTTATATCAAGAAAGAATATGTGAATCAAAACATGAACTAAATAACATGAACATCTACCCCAAAAAATATAACCTAGGGAATTCGAATTTCAAGTGGTGCAACAAACGTAATTTCATGGGTATAAAATATTGAGAAAGGAAAAAAGTGGTGGAGGGTAGAAGGTAATATGCCCAAAACATGGACACAAAGACAGTTTGCAAAATCGCTTTAATGCGATGCAGGTGGTAGAGAGCATAACTTACTTGCCCTCAAAGCTAACTCATTGCACCTTCCTCCACTTTCCTTATCTTTCAAGATATCATGTTCCTGTTACCACAACCATCATCCTCTCCGGTTATAGCATGTACAATCCAATCGAGATTAGGGATTTGGATTGTGAGTGAATGCTGACTGAAGATTGAATTAATATTTTATTGAATTTATTAAATTTTTTATAAAACAGTATATGTTATATAAAATTGAAATAAATTTAACAAAATTAATTATAATAAAACACATTTAATAAACTTAATAGTAAAATAAAATAAATAAGTAAAATTAACAAAATTAATTAATAATACACTTCTAATTAATTAATAATTGCATGTTTAATTTATCCTTCTAAAATCCTAAAACAAAAAGAAAATAATCAATCGGACTTTAAAAGTACGAATTCCCCTCCAAACGACCTCGGATGGCCGAAAAACATCGTACGTCATGGCGAAGCTATGAGTTGGAAAATGCTAAGGTATCGTAAGTGAAAAAATATTGGTAAAAAATATTAAGTCCTGCATGGCAACAGTCTCGAGAACCACGGTTGGTCTGTTACCGTGATCCCTCCTAGAATGCGAGCCTCTCAATGTGGTCGGATAATTCTTCCACTCCCGATGCATGCAGTCAAGACTACCCAACATCCCGGGAAATCCACACGCTTCATTCACCGCTAAAATGTAATTCATATCAGTCTCTGTTGGCTTACGCTGATACATCGGGCCAAAGATAGTAATAACTCCCCTGCAAAACTTTAACACGCACTCCAAAGCCGTGCTTTCGCCAATTTTTAGGTACTCGTCCAAGCTATTGGCTGCAATTCCATAACACAGTTGTCTAATAGCCGCAATACATTTTTGATACAGAGATAATGATACCTGACCCAAAGCATCAACCCATTGAGTGAAGTATGCATCGTTATCCTCCAACACACGGACAATACAGGTGAACACATCCTTTGGCATTCGGAAACGACGAAGAAATTGCACTTCAGTGTACATGGGTGACTATTGAAATAGTCACGCATTAAACGTTCGTTGGCAGCAAAACAGTCTCGCTTGATGTAGTTTTTCTTTCTTCCGTGGTTGTTCTGCGATCATGGCTTCGTCTAACAAACTTAGAACATTGGACATGAAATTTTCGATAGCATGTTCCAACATTCGCTCGAGCCTCCATTCGTTGGCAATAAGCTCTCTTCTTGCATCGGAATTTCTCGCCATTTCGAACAAAAAATAGAGAATACAAGATGGTGTCGGGTTTGGAGGAGTTGGTAGTGGAAGGAATGATTTTTTTTAAGCTAAATATCTGAATTTATACAAAATTTGGGTCAATTTAGCAATTAATTTTGTTTTCTTCAAAATAAAATGTATTTGTTCAACGGTCGACCATTGGTTAATGGGCATATAGTCGTTGGCGTGGACGGATAGTGTCGTCGATAACATAACCGACGCTGTCATTCGCCACCGATCCGTCTGCGACTAGAGATGCTCTCAGTGGATGGTTTTCACTGATATTTCATTGTGGGTGTAGGCCTCTGATTTTCCTTTTAAGGCCATGACAAGGAAAACGGGGAATTACATTGGAAACAGAACCAGTCGTTGTCTAGATGTGGAATGCAAGGAGGATGGTCGTGCTTGGAGCGACAACATCCGTATCCAGAGTAGGGTGGGATATTAGGAAGCCATTACAGAGAAGGGTGAAGGCTTTTTTGGTAGATAATATGGAACATACCTAGGTCCCTCTACAACATGAGAGGATCCAAGATTTTTGTTTCCTACGCGGGAGGCTCGGTCACACAGTAAAGGATTGTGAGGAGTTCGAGGAAGGGCAGGATAAGTCAGCGCGTACATGAGAGCTGGGGTGCTGAGGAGGAGGGACACGTTTGTCCCGAAACGGAAGCCAATTCTAACGAGCTCGTGTGCGACTTTAAGAGGCAATGTCCAGGGTGGCTTCTGATTAGAGAGATGGGAGGAGTCGGGCCAATTATGAAGAAGTGCAAAGCGAGGGGGCTGACTCGAGACCCATGCGGAGAGTGGATGGAGATGCTGGACCACTCAATAGTGTTCAACAGCAGCTCTATAGAGCGGGTTCCGGGATGCATTAGAGGACGGTGGTTTAAGAGATACATGTACACGTGGGAAAAAGGTAGGAGAGGTCATGGAAAATCAGCTGGATCGGGCGACAGTGAATAGGGACGCTCTTTATCCAGAGTCGAGATTGATTCAAGGTGGCTTGTCTACTTCGGATCACGTGAGTGGAGGGCCCGCGTGTGGTGAGGACAGCGTGGGAGATGGACGGTGGCTTTTTTGAACTGGGTCCCTGCCTTCGGATTTTAATGACACGAACTTCGTTTTAATTCCTAAAGGTTTATCGAGGCTTATTGATAATTTTGAAATGAGAGATTTCATCCATGGTATGAGGGTAGTTCGGGATGCCTCATCGTTCTCACATTTATAGCAGATGACAGCTTCTTTTTTCGGCGAGTTTCGAAAGAGGAAGCGTTAAATTGGAAACACTTACCGGGCTTATATGAGCAGCCATCGGGGCAAAAGGTAAACACCTCTAAGTCATCCATTTCGTTTAGTCTAAATACGGATGCGGGAACGGATTGAAGATATCTTGGGGATGTCGATTGTAGAGGATGTAGCAACCTATCTTGGGTTGCCTACGGTCGTAGGACGGAGTAAGTACATAGCCCTTAGATATATTAAAGATCGGATTCAGACGAAGCTTGGAAGCTGGGATAAATTATATGGAGTAAAACCGAAAAGGAGGTGTTGCTGAAATCTGTCATATAGGCTTTACCCACCTATTTTGTGAGTGTCCGCCTATTACCAGATTCTCTTATCAATAAGATTGAGGTGGCAATGAATAAGTACTGGTGGACCAGTGACGCTAGGACAGGTAAGGGGATTAATTGGCAAAGCTGGGACGGATTGTATGGTCATAAACTCAAGGGCGGTGTGAATTTTAAACACTTACAAGATTTTAATTTAACCTTGCTTGGCAAGGATGGAGACTAATGAGCAACCTGGAGAGTCTTGTGGCTCGAGTTATGAAAGCTCGGTACTATCCTCTATCTGATTTTGTTGATGTAGTTAAGAGTCCTAACGGAAGTCCTATATGTTTTTGTAGGTTGCTGGCGGTATAAGGTGGAGGATCGGGACTGGGGAGGAGACGAGAGTCCTAGGGGGTGGCGTGGCTACAATCAGAAACCGGTATCCCCTAGGCTGGAACTCTGGACGGTGAATAGGCTCTTTGATAAATCTGCATTCCTCAATCCCTTGATGTGTATAATTTATATAACGTTGTTATATAAATTTATATAACGTTGTTATGATTGATTGGAACCTCAGTAATGTGGTCCAAACCAAGCAATAGACTACTTGTCAAAGTGAATTTTGATGTGTACAATTTTGCCTCCTTGTCATCTCTTAACTGTATGAGCAAACAAACACAATCATTTGTACTCTAGTGCTCTTAACAGAGAAGGAAGAACATTTAATAATAAAGCCAGAAGATATGAATGGGTTTTGTCTCCAAATACAAACATCAAGCAGAATATAAGAGCGGGTAAGCCGAATCGAAGTTGTTTCCTGGAAAATGTATCTACAAAGTGAATCAAGTAATATAGAAATATTTACTAGAAACGATAAAAGAAAACAAAATATGTAATTTCACATATCTGATAACTAAGTAATTTCAGAACTTCACTCATCAGCCAATGTGATTGTGGTTGGTATACAAGGAGAGGACTCAAGTGAAGGCTTATATCTCCTCTAGCAGGCTAGCATTTACAAGGAATGAAATGCTGATGAAAAAAAAACCCAGAAGAGTATTAGAATTGTATATATTGATGATGATGATGATGTACAGTGTGTTAGCTTCAACTCTATTATTAGGAAGAAAGCGCAAGCTCTGCCCAGGCCAAAGAAGAAGCCCTCAGCTCAATGGACACAGAGGTGTCTATCCTGCTCTCCATCATGCTGCATAGCTCCTGCATGGGAGGCCGCTTTCCCGGGTCTTCATTGATGCAAAGACTCACCACCTCACATATCACATTCAGGTCTTCACATTTGAAATGTTTCAGTTCAGGATCTACTATGTGGGACATTGCTTCTGGGAGCTCCAGATAGTCCTTGGCCTGTACAGCAAGCTTCACTTTTAGAGCAAATACTATTTAAACTTCCTTTCATAGGATTGAAGCTTTCTTAATCTTACCCATTCTACTAGGCATCCTTTGTCCTTGCAGTATGGGGGTCTCCCACTGATTATTTCTAGTAAAAGCACGCCAAATGCATACACATTGCCTTTCACATCCAAGTGCCGTCCCTCTAAAGAATTTGGAAGGACACAGATAGCGCCCTGGCTTCCGATAGACCCCGAGTTCTTTTCAGATCTAGAAAGAATTGACTTCCAACTTTCAAAATCAACCAGCTGCAGCAAATGAAGTTGGAGTTAGTGAGAATGTCATAAAAATTAAAGTTATGGGGTTTTGGTATACCTTGGGAGAAAAATCTTCTGTCAAATATACTGCACCAGAATTGAGCTCTGAGATGGTGAATGGTGGGTCTAGTTCTGCATGAAGATACTTGAGCCCACGAGCAATGCCTATACCAATCTTCATGCGTCGTGTCCAAGATATTTGGCATCCTTCTCCATCTGCACTCAAGTCACAAACTTGGATAAGAACTAATGAAAGATTCTCTCAGTCAAAGGCAGTGAAGAAGCAAAGAAGCTTGACTTACAATGCAGATGCTCATACAATGTTCCATTTGAAGCATATTCAAAAACAAGCATCCTTGTAAATGGACTGCTCTCTTTACAGTAGCCAAGTAACTTTGCTGTATTCTCGTGGTTTAGTCTAGCCAAATCTGCAACCTGAGTAACTCAAAATATTATAACTGATCCAAACTTGGCAAATTTTATATTTTATAGGCAAAATAGATTACCTCTCTCTGAAAATAGAGTTCAAGATAGCCTGTCCAATGCTCTTCCTTGATGCATAGGGATATAACAGCAATCTCAGGCCCACCTTTCATGGTGCCTTTATACACCAAACTGTCAGGTGACGAGCCAATGATGTTGCTGAAGTCTTCACAGGCTACTTCAAGTTCTTGTCTGCTAAATCTCGTTACATCTTTCAACATTTCAGCATCTGCTTACATGTTGAGTCAATGCACATTAACTTCAGACAAGCAATGAGGGATAATACTAAATGCCAAGTTAAGAACCAAAGCTTGCTTTTCCAACTGGTCAAGCACTTGAACTTGTGCCCTTGGGACCAGGGTTCAAGTCCCAGCAGTGGTACCTCTCTCTCTTAAAGTGGGGTCATTCATCAATTTATGTCCAACAAGAATCACAAGCTTGGTGCTCTCTTGCTTCTACATAAGCTGATAAAAAAAAATGCCAAGTAAAGAAAACTAACCTATATAAACTGCCATATTTTCCTTCTCGCTGGCTGATTTCTTCCAAGGTATTATGATAGAAGATTTGCTTTTGCATCTCTGAACAGTAGTGAAAACAGCAACAAGAAATAGAGAGCCCACCATGGTTCCTGTTACTATCTCCAAAATCAAAAGCCACAGAGGTTTTGATGACCTCTCATGCTTGCCTTCCTCTTTGGCAGGCTGGTGCTTTGAGCTGGCACTTGGATGTACAGGTGGAGCACCGCCTGCAAATTTAATATTGTACAGTAAATAACAAGATACAGGACTGAATCTTGATAACAAGTCAATTTACATACCACATTGTGCTGCGGAGCGCTGTTTGGGCTCTTTATTTTCAAGACAGTTCCCTTGAAAGCTCGATCTGCATAACACAAGTTGAGTCTTGTAAGGTAACTTTCTCTACAAACAGAGGCCATTATGAAATAGAAACAGTACCTTGGAAGATGCTCCAAGCATCTGGGTATACTCCCTACAAAGAAGTTGTATGAGAAATCAGCGACTTGCAACTGAGATGAGCGACAGAACCCAGTTGAGTTTGTCACTGCAGCAAACCTGAAGCAAGAATGAATTATAAGAGAAAGAGCTAAGAAAAGGAACTGTATATTTACATAAATTAATTGGTGTATATAGTGCAAGAACTGTCTACTTACACTCCAGATGCATGATTTGAGTTGCTACCAGCTGGGACAGTTCCTTGAAGCCTATTTCTATCAAGCCTAAGTTCAACAAGGTTCTTCAAGTTACTAAGCTCAGGAGGTAACTTCCCGGTCAACCCATTGGACTGAAGGTTTCTGCAGCAAAACAAATAAGCCAAGAATATCAGTGAAGAAATAGACAGTGTAACATTAAAGTCTAATCAGTTAAAACAATGCTATAAAATCCTCATACATTTTCGTGAGGCTCGTTAAAGTCCCAATTTCTGGAGGAATTGAACCTGTCAGTTGATTCATCCCCAAATCCAAGACCTTGAGATTTTTCAACATGCCCAGATCTTTAGGTATTGTCCCAATCAGTTTGTTCCCGTGCAATACTCTACAAACCATCAATACATGAGATTAAACTTCAACCAACATTTCCAACAAAGTAAATAAAATCTAGAAGTGCACATACAGTTCTTGCATGTAAGTGAGTTGACCCAATTCACGTGAGAGAAATCCCTTGATAGCTGATCCAGATATGTTTCTGTAAAACATAATTGCATCACAACATTAAGAATACTATCAATTTCAATGTGGGGTCTAGCAATGGAATTAGACAAAGTGAGTGTGTCAACTTAGACAGTCGAGTCTTACATCCTTACAACATGTTCTTGAGCTTCAGAACAAAAAATGCCCGACCAGTCACAAGGATGAGCATCAAGGGTATTCCAATTGGACAAAACTAGAAGTGGGTCTTCATATATGCCTTCCTTGAAGGTTGTCAGAACCCAAGCTGCACAAAATAGACAAAACATCCAACCAGGAAAATTCTTACACAAGGCTATATTTATCATTAGCAATCCATTCACCCAATACTCAACATGTCAACAGCAAAACCTTAAACTGTTCCTCAAAACAGTTAAAATTAAATTCCTACATTGATGTCCAGAAACCTTAACAGGAAACATGATGAACAGTATTGCTCAGTTTGGTAACCATGAAAACTTGTACTGAATTAAACAACCCAAATCTTGAATCTCTCGAAAACCACAACTTAGGTGGCTAGAGAGCATTTTTTTGGCCCAAAAGAGGTAGATTTTGTTCAGATAGAATTCAGAAACAACCCTAAACCAAAATTAGAAAAACCCAGTTTCTAATATTTTCCTGCATTATCTGGGAACCCAAACAACATAACCAAAAACGCCCAAGATCTGAAAAAGGACGCAAACTTGACAGAGCAAAACGCACCTTCATTAGCAGGAAAAGAATCAGCAGTCACATAAAGCACTCCAAGTATAAGACCCAGAAGCTGAAACTCAGTAGTTGATTTCATTTTCTCCGCAAAAACTTGTCTACACTCACTGAAGCCTTCTCGGGGATCCAGAAGCAAAAGAACTCATCAACCCAGAAAGAAAAAGAAGCCCCAAAAGAGAAAAATTAAAGAAAGAAAAAGAAGGAAAGGGAAAAGAACCCACTGAGTCGGAGATTTGGGTGTATCAAGGGATATTTTACGATACTGTAATTGCAATGCAATCTACAGAACTGGGCTTGTTCATGAACAGATGGTGAAGAAACAAGGTGCAATTTTTTTACAAATTCGGGACTCTACTGAGCTCAAAAACCAAGATTAGTGAAGTTAAAAGAGACCCCAGATGCGATACGGTGGAGAAGACTTGGATTCAAAGACAGGTTTCACCAGCAAAATCAGGAGGTTAAAATGGCAATTTAAAAATCCCCTTTTTCGCTGATAAAACCCACAAAATTATATACCTCTGAGGATGTGATGCTTTTGTTCTCTTCTGTTTTGTTCGCTGAAATAAATGGCGGTTTTTTGTGGATTAATATATTTTCTAAATTTATAAAATCTATTTTGTGATTAGCATTTAGGAGCTTTGATTTATTCTCCTGATCATTGCCTTAACGGAGCGGAGGGCTTATCGGTTTCGGGTCATCCAGCTTGCGATACGAGATAATCAGATCTCGGATAGTTTGTTCCGTTGTGGGGTGGTACATACTCATCTCGTAGGACTCATGAATCACATTAATGGTTGCTGATCTGACGGTTGAGATTATTCGTGACTAGAGATCTTTGCTGCAGCTTTAATTATGATGTTATAAGCTCCATTCCAAGAGAAGCTTCCCACTTATTCTCAAGTATTTTTGGGTTATGATTTAAATTTCTATTTTATCCTATCCAAGTGGTTTAAGCTTGACAATGTCTTGAAGATATATCGTAGCAATGAATTTTTTTATTTTTAACTAAAGATGCGACTGATATTATTAATTAAATTTAAAAAAGTCAGTACAAGGAGAAGGTCTCTTCAGAGGTCCTTCTCCATAAACATAATGACATTTAGTCATGACCAAAAATCAGCCATTAAAATAGGAAATATAATAGTAAAATAATACTCCCAAGAACCACTCCAAATAGTGCCTAAGCTGTTTGATCCTATGAGGGGGACTCGTTTTTTTGTGATGAGTACGATCGAACTTAAACTTGACAATACGATGGGGAGGATAGACTTTCACCAGCCTGGAGCCTAGGGTATCAGTGCCTCCTCCTGGCCATTATCTCCCCTACCCTACGCAAGGAGCATTTGTGCCAGGATTATCTATTCAGGACAACATATTCATCTCGTTCGAGGTCATCCACTTTCTCCACCAGAAATCCCAGGGACAATTGGGTTTCATGGCCCTTAAATTGGATATGAGTAAAGCATACGACAGGGTAGAGTGGTCGTTCATCCTTTCCATGATGCAATAATTCGGGTTATCAAAAGAATGGAGGAAATGATGGTATGAGTTAGCTCCGAAGGACGGAAATCAGATTCCATTAGCCCAACTTGAGGTATCCGTTAGGGTGACCCCCTCTCGCCATATTTTTTTTTCTATTTTGTATGGAAGGTCCATCCAAGTTGATCGAGAAGGCGAGTCGGGAAGCTAGAATCCACGGTTTTCAGGTAGCTCAAGGCACCCCATCATATCTCATATGTTCTTCGCCGAAGACAGCTGCATATTTTATAGGGCCACCCTAGCCGAGGCAACCCAAGTCCGGGATCTTATTGGAATGTTCAGCGCTTGTTCGAGACAAGTACTCATCCCCCAAAAGTCCTCCATGTTCTTTAATACCAGTATTGACCCTGCCTCGCACAAGGAATGTTGTAGGATACTCCACATCCGGGAGACCTCAGAGGCCTCCATGTACCCCGGGGTCCCAACACATGATAGGTCGTAATCGTAGTTAGAGCCTCGCATATCTGGGTGACAAAGTGTTGAAACGAATTTGAGCATGGGATGACACGCTTCTTCCCTTGACATGCCGTGAGGTAGTGATTCGATCAATCCTCACCTCCATCCCCACTTACATTATGTCCATTTCCGGGTGCGACGATCAATCACCAATAAGATCCATATTAACCTGGCCCGCTTCTGGTGGGGCATCGGAGGATAAAGCTAGGCCCATAATTTGGAAGAACTGGCTCAATCTGTGTCAGCCAAAGAAGGAGGGTGGCATGGTATTCCGAGATCTTCAGTACTCAAATTCGGCGCTTCTGGGTAAGCAAGCATGGAACCTGATCACTCAGCCGGAATCTTTGTTGGTACACCTCGTTCGAGCCCGTTACTATCCAAAGGGAGAATTCCGCTTGGCGGGTCGGGGTAAAAATCCGAGCTACATCTGGGAAAGTGTTTGAGCCAGCCAGGGCTTTATAGTTCTAGACCTCAGGCAAATTCTGGGGGATGGAAAGAACACCCCTATCCTCGACACACCCTGTCTCATGACACGGAAACCATGCGCTCATACAACCGCTCCGGGTCTAGAAGGAGTCATTGTAGACTCTCTGATACTCTCGAATCCTCAGTGATGGGATATGACCCATGTCCAGGCTCTGTTCACAACTCAGGATCAACAGGCGATCTTGTCCATTCCTTTATCGGTGCCCCCTACAAAAGAAGTCTAGTACTAGGTAGCCGACCCACATGGAAGGTACTCTATGAAGGTAGGATATAAGGCTTTACGACCGTGGGGTGACCCGACACGCGGAAATAACCCAGCCTGGGCCAACCTATGGCGACTCCCGATCCAACCTAGAATCCGTATTTTCTTGTGGTGACTCCTGACGGGCTCCCTTCAGGGGGCGGTGAATCTTTGCGCACGATTCGTGCCAATGTCCCCCAAAGTCCTGTCTATAACATCCAGAACGAAACGGAGGACCACCTTTTCCTACATTGTCCATTTGCACGTGATTGTTAGCTTTGCTTTGGCCCGGGTCATGGGATCACGCCAAACATTGATATAAACACATGGTGGATACAAGGACAACCTCCGACGAAGACTGCGGAGGTAGTTGTGTGGATTTTGGAAAGCTCTAAATGTTTGGGTATGGAAAGGTACCAATCCCTTCCCTACCTGTCTTCAACTCACAGTGCAACGCCAGCTACAAACCTGAGCGGAAGCTATGGCGCAACCCTCCCGGTGGTGGCGACCCCTACACTCCCTTAGGGAATCTGTCTTGACCATCCACCTTCGGGCATCATCGTGATCAATATAGATGGGCGGCGTTGAAATAAAAAAAACAATCATGATGGGGATTTATCTGTTGATCGGGTACATGGTTGTGCTGGAGGTGGCGAACGGCGTGGTCCCTGGCACATGGGACCCAAGTGTTATTAAAGCGTACGCGATTGCAGCAACCCTTGATATGACATGGGCCAGGAAATATGGATGCATTCTCATACATAGTGATGCCCGGGGAGTTGTCCGACTCATCTCGATCAACCTCCCAGTCTCCATCTCTCTCCCGGTGAGTAATATGATCAGGGACATCAAAGTCCTGACTTCATTAATCGAGGATACCAAACTCGAATTTGTGAAGAAAAAAAATCAGCGAACAATGTCTCCTACTGATTGGCGAAAAAAGCTTGTTCTACGTCTATTCTTATGGAATACGGATGTCCTTTACCGAATACCCTCGTCTGTATTATTCAATCAAAAAATTAATAAAATGATTTCTATGCTAAAAAATCCCTAGCTAAAAAGTTGCCACATGTAATCGCCTTTTGATATTAAATTATCAATTTTATATGCGGTGGGACTAGAGTTTGAAAAATATGGAGATGCAAATCAAAATGGAGTAAATAAACATGTTATAGGGGTGAAAAAAACTTGTAAAATAAAATAAAACGCGAGCAAAACAGGGCCCATATGGTATAATGTGATGGATTAGGTGGGGACAAGGGTGAGGGTCCACTGCGTAATTTGCGCATGTAATCATGAGCCCTCTTCTCTATATCCCAGTCCCAGCGCACGTTAGAATCACCCCTCTCATTAAAAATACCACGCTTTATTTATTAATATCTCACGCTACGCTCCTTTTCTTATCTCCGGATTATCACGATATGGTTTGATCCTCCATACAAATGCGTCAGGAGCAGTTGGGTTAGGGTTGACAGCTGTAACCTGTAACCAATATTAGTGTTTTTTCTTCTCTTTTTTGAATATTAGTGGTTTCTTATTTTTCTCTCTCTTTTCTTACCATGTTTCTATAATATTTTAATTCCTTTAAATAATTAAAGTTTAAAACTAAAATAACGATTAAGAACATACATACCACTGTACATTTAATGTCAAATAACACCTCTTTTTCCTATAAAAAAAAAAGATACGTGGTCTGTTAGCGTTTCACACCCCGAATCCCCTGACATAGGATAGGCGTTGAGACCCTTCCTCTTTCTCGGCAAAGGTTCGGTGCACTTTTTCCGTCGTCATGGCGGGCCCCCCAACCCCTCTCCTCATACAAATTAAACCCAAAAAGAAATTTG
>JAYMSV010001474.1:0-12768 GCA_036897745.1 Erodium moschatum | reverse complement strand
AGAGGGGTTCAGCCGGTGAACCCCGGGAAGATCAAGCGAGGGCTTGCAAGCAGCCTCGCCAGGAGGAATGAGAGACAACCCAGGCTTCAGGGACCATACCCGAGAGGGGTTCTTGACTCAAGCATTTCCTCCCCTATGTATTGTTGTGTTCAAGTTCGATCGCACTCCTCGTGAAGAGAAGAGTCCCCTCACAGGATCAAGTAACGTTTAGGCACTATCTTGAGTGGTTCACAACAATACCGACCTTTAATTATTGTTGTTTTCTATTTAAGTCGACTGTGACACCGACATGTTATAGAGTTTGTGGTATGGACCTCTTTGGGATGCTTGTACCTATACTGACTCTTTTAAATTTATAAAAATGATAACTTCGCTCAAAATAAATATCAATTGATCACGTACTTGCATTAATTCTAATGAGATCATACACATCGAATCGAATCGTATGTTGCCCATGATAAAAGAATTTAATCGACAAATGTCGGTCAAAATGATATTTTTAATACATGTCTCTTCACTAGATAGGTACTGCTCATTGGGGATGTTCAGTTGAGTTTTGAAGACGGATGATTTAAACTTGTATACTTGTGAACGTTCAAACACCGAAAGTCCAAAACCTTTAAAATGATGAATGCTATCGATGATGAAAACAGTTAGTGAAGAAGAAGGCAACACAAACTATTAGCGAGTGGTATGGCATTTAACATATTCCGTGAGAATGTTATCGATGGTATAACCCAAAAATAGTTTATCTCCGGTTAAAAGAACTATTGGTTTTATAATATAATTATAAATTGATAGTTTTAATTTAAAGATAAAAGTATTATCATAAAGACATAAACTACAATTTCCAGAAATAAAAGGTAAATAATTAGTGTAATGCATGCAGCATGGCTGGCAATTTAGTTGCGGGAGAGACTCAAGCATGACAGTATTCATTTTCCCACCGACAGACTGAGCTAGCACGTGATTCTACTTCTGCTCCATGTGATGGATGAGATGGACCTCTCTCTGCTGTTTTATTTCCGATACTGCCCTTCAACTCCAAATCCAATAACAGCAACAGTAGCTACAAATCCCTCGTACAGAGTAAAAACGACAGCTTTTACGCAAGTAGTTGTCGTTTCTATTTTGTGCTCGAGCAACCGAGTGAAGTTAATCCATGATATGTCAAACACGCAGCAAAGCAATTGTGAAATTTACCAAATAGAGTGCAATAATGCAACATCAAATGGTTATGGTGTCATTAAATCTTAGGGATACAATACATGCCATATGTTCGTGTTCTCCAACTTGTTGTCTGTATCCTCAAATTTGCTACTTCCTCCCAAGGCTCCATGTTTGCATTATTGCTACTTCACATGGCAAAATAAATATCACTATACAGATCTGATGATATTGATATTGATATTGATACCAATACCACTTGTTTAATCCATATCAAAGTGCTTTTCTTGGTTATTGTGAATGAGCATTTTGGTCTTGTTTTCTACCAAGAAAAGTTCATCCAAAGGCTACTTTCACTCTCTTTACCGTAAATCACAACATAAAAAACTTATTACATACTTTGAAGGCATCGAATTAGTCTAATCGTATGACAAATTCCGTTTCTCTGCTCTTAATCGAGTCGATATTGAAATCATGGTCGATAGACGCAATAACAAGGTGTAAGGATTCATAAACCCGGTTATCGGTCTGATGGATTAGACACCATATTCTACCAAAATTAGACGCTTAATTTACATTTCTTTTGTTTTCAAGGCCGACATCATATGCAGATTAAATCCCACCGTGACGTTCCTAGTAGTAAAACAAGTTTGTGATTTCAAGAAGCTCCGATTCTAGCACAAACCAAAACACATGGACCCACCAATCTCCAAGTTTTATACACCAATCGGAATGTGGAATGCAGCCTGTCTTTCACATTCCTTCTATTGTTTTTTCCATTTAAGTTCTGAATGCTTGCTTGTTTACTTTAATAAATTTCTCGAAACACCCTTCTCAATCTCTGCTATCTAACCAGCTAATGTATGGATAGACTAGTAGTTTAGAACAAAACATAGCGACCCAAGTTGTT
The DNA here is from genome assembly GCA_036897745.1 of Erodium moschatum. Taxonomy (NCBI): domain Eukaryota; kingdom Viridiplantae; phylum Streptophyta; class Magnoliopsida; order Geraniales; family Geraniaceae; genus Erodium; species Erodium moschatum. The sequence goes on along the minus strand of JAYMSV010001474.1, from coordinate 10,691 downwards.
GATTAAATAAAATTAACCAAAAAAAATGTCAACTTGGTTTCCGGTTTTGCCCTTCATTTGAAAATTTATTCATCATTTAATGCAGCCTCAATCATCTATCAGAGAACCCAATTCTCTGTAACTCCACAGCCCATTCAGAGATAATGGAGAGAAGGGTTTGTTCTTCTCCGATGGCAATCCTTCTCTTCATTGCAGCTTTCATGGCCGCTGCTTGCTCAGAAGCAGCAGACTCTGCGAAACCATCTTTTGAAGACAACTTCGATATAATGTGGTCCGAGAACCATTTCAAAACCTCCGAAGATGGCCAGATCTGGTACCTCTCTTTGGACAAGGAAACAGGTACACTATCTCTACGCTTCACGGACCAAAACCCATTTGTTGTTTCCTAAATTGTTCTCGGTAATGACATTTTTTTGTTGAAAATAGGTTGTGGGTTTCAGACAAAGCAGAGATACAGATTCGGGTGGTTCAGCATGAAGCTGAAGTTGGTCGGCGGCGACTCTGCCGGCGTGGTGACGGCTTATTACGTAAGTTTGAGTTGATCGATCTGAAAACCAACTTCAGGGTCATGAGCTTCAATTGGATAAGTGATCTGATATGAATCGGCTGTTGATGTTTCAGATGTGCACAGAGAATGGGGCAGGACCGACAAGAGATGAGCTGGATTTCGAGTTCCTGGGGAACAGAACAGGGCAACCTTATTTGATTCAAACAAATGTGTACAAGAATGGTACAGGCAACAGAGAGATGCGCCACGCGCTGTGGTTCGATCCAACCGAGGATTACCACACTTACTCTGTTCTCTGGAACAATAAGCAGATTGTGTAAGTTCCCATCACTTTTTTTCTTCTTCTAATAGTACCGAAACTTGGTTGCACTTGGCAATAAGACTCATGCATCTGAATGTACAGATTTTTTGTGGATCAAGTGCCGGTGAGGGTGTGTAAGAACAACGGGAAGGAGAACAATTGTTTCCCCAACGAAAAGCCGATGTACTTGTTCTCGAGCATATGGAACGCGGACGAGTGGGCGACGAGGGGAGGGTTGGAGAAGACCAACTGGAAGAAGGCTCCGTTCGTGTCGTCGTACAAGGACTTCAGCGTGGACGGGTGCCAATGGGAGGATCCTTATCCGGCATGTGTTTCGACCACGACGGACCATTGGTGGGATCAGAGTGATGCTTGGCACCTCTCGGATTCTCAGAAAATGGACTACGCTTGGGTCCAGCGAAACCTTGTTATATATGATTATTGCAAGGATACGGAGCGCTTTGATAAACTGCCTTACGAATGCTCTCTCAGCCCGTGGGAGTGATGAGTTTTTTGATTCGATAAATAGACATGTAATCTTTGTATTTCATTTTCTTCTATCTTTATTTTATTTATTATTATTATTTCCTTAATACGTTTTCACAGTATTATCGGGGTCAAGGGCATATATGGAAATTAAATATAAGATGACATTAAAATTAGATGATATAATAATTCGAATTCTCAGTAATTACTTTAATCCAATGGATTCTAGATGATATTCAAAAATCTTCCTTCATTCATTTTTTTTAGAAGGAGATTGAGTTCGATTAATTAAGAAAAATCAAAAGCATACATCTGGTACAACCCGACACAATTTAAGGTAAAATTTGGAATCCCTTCTCTAAACTCGAGAAGGTGATCCGACTCACATGCATGTGTACTTATCTATGAAGCACATATACAATCTGGAGTTGAAGTATCACTTTGCTAATAATTGTAGCTTGTGGATAGTGTTTTCCTCGGGTTGGAGAGTTATTGTTTTGGGTTGCTGAAAGAAGCAGGGCATACCAGGCAAGAAGCGAGTTGGGATATGTGGCGTAGCTCGCTGGACCGGTGTTTGGTTTCGGGTCGAGGACGGCCGATTGATGGCAGGTAGTAGCTCGGGGTTGTAGTCCGAGTCAGAGCTTGTTTGGCGTGGGGAAGAAGTTATCAATTTGGAGCTTGCTGGGCTGGCATTGGAGCATTCTGCAACCTCGCCTGTTTTTGATATGTTGGTGATGGGTTTGCTTTGGCTTGGTGTCAGGGAGTCTTAATTTTTGTGATGTGGGTGGGTTTGTTTTGGTTGTGGTTTGTGTTGTCTTTATTAGTTCCGAGCCTGATCCACAGTTGATGGCTCCGTTTTAGTTAATGTTCTTCATTCAAAGATCAATAAATCAATTGCTTATAAAAAAAAAAAGTGAATTCTTTTGTAGAACACAATTCCAATTCTAGCTAGCCACATCTCCCAGAGCACCAAGAACACAAGCGCATTGCACGCTAGACTGGGATATGTCTCCGCCTCTAGAGGATTCGAGATCGTCGTCTGAATCAGAAATCACAAAGTTCCGATTGCTTACCCACGGGTCCAATTCCACGTCCAAGTCCTGAAGTTCTTGCTACAGAAGGTCACATTTGTCTTTGGTTGTGAAACCTACTTTACTACTAAGAACTCAAGTCTTACTGGCTGCATGAGACTTACTGTTTCTCCTTGACGGGCTTGACCCAAACAATTTTTTCACTAGAGTTTTCTTATTGACCCAACTTGAACATTTTCGCCAACTACCATTTTTGGTCTTCACGGCTGGGGGGTGAATTTGTACTTGGAAACAATGGATCAATTCGGATAAGATTGTGAAAATTGCGTAGTTGGTGCTCAAAATGGGCGGCTTAGGCTTTCTTTTGGCTGGTAGAAAGTTAGGTTAATCAAAATACTTTCTTCATGTTTGAATAGGGTATTAGCAATGAAGTCCTCATGAACAGAACCATAGATAAAGCATGAATAGTTCAGAACTGCAGAAAACAAAGCCAATGATTGTTGAATTGAGGACTTAAATATAATCTTTATTGATAGCTCCACAATTATGACAGAGTCAAACAAAGCATTGTGTAGGCTATTATCTACTAGCTAACTATATATAGATAGAGTAGGCTAATCCTATTTTGGTGTTGTTCTGAACTATATTTGCACTAAAAGTTAAATTTATGTTAATAATTAAATTAATCAAGGCTGCAATAAGCAATAAAACTAATCCTCAAAGGGGTGGTGAGTTTCAAGATTAAAATAAAAGGAAATACTATGATATGACACATCAAATTAGAATTAATCTGACCACTGTAAATGGTTGGAAGCTCAGAAACAACAAGATAAATTCAGACAACCAAGTTTGGATCCACAAGGTTACATTACATGTGATGATATTAAAACATAAACAAGACAGTGAGTGTAGGAGAGAGACAGGTCACGACCAAGCCACATGCTACCGTTTTGGGTATTTCCATCAACTCTATTCACTTGTTGAGTGTCTTGAATTCCAGTACTTCTCTATTTCCTCTGCTGTTCTTCCTGGAATCCTCCCAGCAATCAGAGACCACCTGAATTTTAACAAATAATTAACATCCCTTCCCTTTTCGTGACACGAAATCGAATAAGGAAAGATGTACCTCTCCCCAACCAGATTATACATCCTGATGATCAGTGTCTCCTCATCTTCAGAAAACTGAAGCTTGGAGTCTTCATTGCTTTCCACTGAAATTCAAATGAGAAGTGGTCATACTCATATAGGGGAAAGACAAGTAGTTATGGCAAATGGGTACCTTGAGAGTCCGGAGAAGTATCAGAAGAGGAGTGTGCAGAGTCAGCCATGCAGGATATGCTGATGATGTTTGAGGATATCGAGGTCGGCTGTCTTTGGGGAGATTGATGTTGTTGCTACTATGATTCTGATATTAATAGCAGCAATAGACATGGTGGAAATAAAAATGTGTGGGAATGCAGGAACTGGGAGAATGTTAGTTGAGGAGGAACTCCTAACAAGTTTGATAGGTAGTTGGAAGCTGAGTTAATGTGGGATTATATTTATATAACCCATGTTACACACATGATATACTGTATGCAAGCACTGTAGATCTTAGTTTATTAAGACTTTCTTTTGTGGCCTGCTATTAAATAATCATCATCTAAGACTTTTCTATACTGCCATGCATTGCACACTAATACAATGAGTTGGACATTTTTAGTTGAAGAACTTGGTCAATCTCACTTTCTTTAATCCTTCATTTTTCTGCTTTTAGAAACCTAAAATTGTCTCTTGGATAACACAACAAGCTAGTGAAATCAAATACTACTCTATCCCTCCTTGCAACACCTCATCTTGCCGATAAGTCATTCCAAAGGCGTGCTTGGGTTGCTAGCGTACCTTGATTAGAGTTTGTGTTTCGTCATTTTATATATTCTCGCTTCACGGATAAATATTTTTGCATTGTTTGACCTATTACAAAAAAAATGAAGTTATGATGGTTTCGTATACTGGTTGAAATCTTCATCTATCAACTTAAGTTTAACGAGTTTTAAGGAAGAGGAAGGCCAAATTGGGATGCAATTGTTTGTTGAATAAGTTGGTGTAGCGTCCAATCTTTATCCTTTTAGCAGATGGGTCCCAAATAAATGGCATCAAATCACTATTAGATTGGCAATCATGTTGTTATGATCATCAGATGCCCAATACTAAACTAGACCCTTGATTTGGCATGCCCCAAATCGCATTACATGACATGATAATAGTGCACAGCACCGAGCTTAGATCCGTATCTTCCTTCCAATTTGAAATATTCATCTGTTTTTGTCTTATAAGCTCAACCACCAACTTAAGTTCGATTCTTTGTACATACCATGATGGCAATAATTGAATTCAACACAGTACATCAATAACACTAACGAATAAGAGTTTTGGCACATAAAGTTGAAGGATGAGTTTTGGCACTACACTTGTGATTTGAAGGATGGATTTTGGTACATGTGATTTGGAATTTTTACTTTTTTGTTGGCAATAATCATAGAGCACACTCTGCTCAAAGAGTGGTACTGCAATTTCAAGGACTTGTGGCAAAGCATGAAAGAAAAAGATGACAATCTACAGAAACATAGGACAGATGTTGAGAGGATCTCGTGACTCTGGATAAGCACAACACCAATCAATCAGATCATGGATACAGAAGCAAACAACAAAAGAAACAAAGATTTTGACAACCAGTTTTGTCCAATCCCTTGAAAAGTTTTCAATGATACAACTCCACAAGTACTGAAAGATTTGAAGGGTAAATAATTTATACCAAGTGGCCAGTTATAATAATGGTAATAATACATAGCATAAATACAAAGACATTACAGTGAGGCTATTAACAGATTGAGTGAAAATGGAGTGGCTATACATGGAATTAGTACGAGTATGTTATTTATCATGTCATGGTGATTTGCTAATCAGAAACCATGTATTTTGATGTATTCCTTCTTCACAATGCCAGCCTGTGAATCACAATCCAATATCAGCAGAAGAGTTACGAGGAACCTCGATAGTAAGAGAGATGGATACCTGAACGAGGAAATTGGAAACATTCTTCCTTTGATCACCTTGAAGTTGAATAACCTGTGCAAAATAAAAATCTGGTTATGCCAGAAATATCTTCAAGTTGTATAAAGTAGGAGCTGGAGTGGAATACCTGTCCCAGCTCGGCGTCCTGAACCACTGTACCATTGCAGCAGAACTCTTTCTTGAGATCCTTGAGAATCTTGCTGTAGCTGAACTCCTTCTTCAACCCCTGCACAGTTGTCAAACTCTTCCTCCCATTACGCTGCTGTATGCGTATATGCACGTAATCCTTTGTCCCTGCACCTGAGTCCTCAGCCTTTGCATCAGTGAATGGATCTGAGTACATCAACCATAATCATAATCATAATCATAATGCTTCTGTATGATCCCACGCATTACTACTAAAAATTAACGGAAAAACATACCAAAGGCAGTGGGAATCTGAATATCCAGCTCAGACATGAACCTCGGCAGTCAAATTTGAAGAAGACAATTGATTGATTTCTGGCAGGTGCGTTAAGATGGAAAATATGATCACTTCATACCATTAATAAAACAAGATATGCATGTGATGGAAGCCATGTACTACAAAGAAATTATAGACTTGAATGAATCAGAGACTGTATCCACGTAATGCACTCTCGTAAGACTAGAAAGAAGGCCATAAAGCTACTATTCTTGAACCAGTAGACAACTACTCTTTTCCTCTGGAAATTTCAAGCTTAAGTCTGAAAGAGTGTCAGCACAACTGTGATAATTACACAGCTTAACTATAATCATTTCGTCAAACACTTCAACTATTCTAGATTATATGTTAAAGACCTTGACGGTCTGGATTGGACTCAGAAAAGAGTTTTTTCATCAGCGAATGGATCAAGGCAGGTGTAATAAACAGTTTAATAGGGATTAAATAGTTTTTGCGGCAATGAATTTTGAAACAAGTGAATCTTGGGTTCAGGACATTCAGATGTTTGTGGATTACAGAAAGTATGAAAATTGGTATAAAATTAAACAGTGGATAACTGGCATCATTTGCCCTCTTCACTGTAGAGATTTTTCGGAAATAAAAGGTTGAGATAAACATTTAAAAGAACATTTAACAAGAACAGATGAAATTTGAAATTGAGCAGAAAACAGTTCAGAGAAACTATGGATGCTTTCACTTGAACAGGGGGCTGCAGAGATATTTTAAGTGAGCAAGTTCTAGATCTGCAAAGAAATTCCAACCATCTATTTTGTGTATTCTGAACAGTCAGCTGATAATATGAGATAGACTAACAAAGGCACCTTTTTGTTTTACCGTTTTCTGGAATTCAAGTTGACGTTTCTCGTCATTCTTGTTCTAAACCAAACAACATGTGTTATTGGAAAATGTAGCTAGAGCTAACACAATCCTTTTAGCAAATCCTAAGAGTTCAAAGAACACCTCATTTTCTTTTTCAAGTTTTATTTCCAACAAGAAAGCTATAGGTCCCATATCAGATCTTAAGGGTTAAATGCCTTCTCGTTTTGTTTTTCTATCACCTTGACTTAAACTGGCTCCTCCAGCTTTCTAATGGTTGCACATACTTCATTGAGGGGACAATTTCAAGCTTTGCGAACATGGAAAGAGTCCTTACTTTATGACTGAATAGTTAAGCTCATACATAGTGCACGATTCAAGATATAATCCTTAATACTCAATCAATAAACAAGATACAAGTTTGTAAGATGTCCACAGCTACTTTATGAAATTCTCTCCCCACCACTAACATATCAAATATGCTCAAATGCAACGAAGTATATATAGTACGAAACCTAATTTGATGAACTTCCTGATCAAACACTTCTTAGTTTCCATACAATCATCCAAACTAAATGACAAGCTACCTTTAAACTCATTGTCGGGATAGATAATATTGTATCATGTAAAAATAATATATGCTCAGGATGAGATAATAAAACTATACCTGAATCTCCACAAAAAAAACTGAGAAGATGTAGGTGAAAATAACAAAATTATTGACAGGGAGATTTACCTGAATAGGACCAAAAAGCTCCTGAAAAGAGAGTGGGATGAAACAGAGAAGTTGTGTTGTAATTTACTTTGGCCTCTGCTTTCTTTGTTTTATAGTGGACAGGAGAGAAGTACTCTTCACCATAGATTTTCAAGCTGGAACCAAGACTGAGATAACAATTTGTAACCAATCAACTGAAATTACATTATGATGGAAAACCTAATGATTAAGAGGGACGGCTGATAATCCTCACACTTTGGGACACCCATCAAAGAATAACCTGAAATCAGGCAGATATTATTGGAACTTGGAGGGCTAGGCATACAATATAGACATATTCCAGATAGGTGATTAAGATACACTCCATCTGCTAAAAATAGACAAGTAATTAGGACAAAAAAAACTATAAAAGGGTGTACATACTCAACGTGAATTCTATCAAATGGGGAATCTATCAACAATGACGGTTTGCTTGAAGAAAAAACACTTGCAAGGAAACCATCCTATGAGAAGCCAAAACACGAATTGGCAGAGCTGAATAGAAGTTTTAGCTAGCTAAAATAACACTGCCAACAAGAACATTTGACACTCCATCTAATTCAATTGCATCATAACACAGAAGATTGAAAAAGGTAAACAACCAGTCAACTAAAACAAACATCTGATATACAATCAGGTTGCTGATCAACCATATACAAGCTCCAATAAAGAGTTTCAAAAGAACTGAAAATTCATTCACAAGGCCTCAACATTCTCAGAAACACACAAGATCCATCAAGGATTGGAATCTATTAAGCTAACAGAGAGGAGGCTGAAAGCTGGGCTACTCAGCTGAACTGCTTTCCAGCAATATTAGAAAGTTCAACAAGTCCACCAGAAGAACTCATGAAATGTATTCTGATCAGTGTATAGCCATAATCAATGTTCATGCAAAGCAACTAGAGATACAGTCATCAAAAAGACACTGAGGTGAACTGTGAATTAAGAGAAGATATGTACCAAAGAACTAAACTTTATTTAAGAAGATCAAAGCAAACATCCACATCAATTATTTAAAAGGCCACAAGAGAGCCACCAACTTATGTTCTTAGCATACTCAATCACATAGAAATCAAGGAGAAACTGCAACCACACAGAGACCTCTTCAGAATCCACCACGGAGACGCAGGACAAGGTGAAGGGTGGACTCCTTCTGGATGTTGTAATCAGCAAGAGTCCTCCCATCTTCAAGCTGCTTGCCGGCAAAGATCAATCTCTGCTGGTCCGGAGGGATGCCTTCCTTGTCCTGGATCTTTGCCTTGACATTGTCAATGGTGTCAGAGCTCTCGACCTCAAGAGTGATGGTCTTTCCTGTAAGGGTCTTGACAAAGATCTGCATACCACCACGGAGACGGAGGACAAGGTGAAGGGTTGACTCCTTCTGGATGTTGTAATCCGCAAGGGTCCTGCCATCCTCAAGCTGCTTGCCGGCAAAGATCAGCCTCTGCTGGTCCGGGGGAATTCCCTCCTTATCCTGAATCTTAGCCTTGACGTTATCGATGGTGTCAGAGCTCTCAACCTCCAAAGTGATGGTCTTCCCGGTCAGGGTCTTGACAAAGATCTGCATACCACCACGCAGACGCAGCACAAGGTGAAGGGTTGACTCCTTCTGGATGTTGTAGTCCGCCAGGGTCCTACCATCCTCAAGCTGCTTACCGGCGAAGATCAGCCTCTGCTGGTCCGGAGGAATTCCTTCCTTGTCCTGGATCTTGGCCTTGACGTTGTCAATGGTGTCGGAGCTCTCAACCTCCAAGGTGATGGTCTTGCCGGTCAACGTCTTGACGAAGATCTGCATGCCACCGCGAAGACGGAGGACAAGGTGGAGTGTCGACTCCTTCTGGATGTTGTAGTCGGCAAGGGTCCGGCCGTCCTCAAGCTGCTTTCCGGCAAAGATCAGCCTCTGCTGGTCCGGGGGGATCCCCTCCTTGTCTTGGATCTTGGCCTTGACATTGTCGATTGTGTCAGAGCTCTCGACCTCGAGAGTGATGGTCTTGCCAGTGAGTGTCTTGACGAATATTTGCATCTAAATACACGAAACAACAAATCAGAACAGATCCAACGAATATGAAAAGTAATTGAACAAGGAATTGAAAAGAAACAAAAATTAGGGTTCTAAGAATACAAGCATCGAAGATCTGATTCTACAAAAGAATTAACAGATATTTCTTCCCCACCCAGAATTCCAACTATTTCCCTTACAACTTTCTAGAGAAACAAACAGAAGGGGAAAGGAAATTCACCTTGGAGATTGATTGTAGACTTGCACGCTTCAGAAGATAGAGATCGGAATGAAGAAGAGGTATGAACCGAGTCGTGATTTATAGGAGGGGAGGTACGCAAGTTGGTCACGGCATGGAACAATAAACCAATGATATGGCGACACGTGTTAAACGACTTGTTCGACACCGCCTGTAGACCGCAACGTCGCTGTCACGATTCTTATCGTTCACGACGATAAAGGAAAAGGATAAAGTTAAGTGACCGAATTCGTGAGGCCATCGGTGCCACCGTTATAACGTTCCGTAACGGAGGGGTCAAGTTGAAGCATACGGCGTCGTAATACATGTCATAATCATTGATGTTAGGTATCATAGGGATTTGTACTTTTGGATGGTAGTGGACTTTCCTAATTGCAATTTGTTCCCTTTCCTCGCAACCACTCATTGTTTTCCCGTTTAATTAATTAATATATATAAGTAGATATTTTGTGGATATTAATCGGGTCAAGTCCTCCGTTGTTGGTTTATGCTCATACTCAGCCATAAAAACCTCAATAATGGCCTTGCGAAACCGGAGTGCACATTCGAGTATGGTACTTAACCCAAGTCATATGGATTCGTTCAATGAACCGGCCGAGCACCCATACACTAGCTTTCGTAACGCGGAGGTGCATTTTTGGTGAGTTGATAACCCCAAAAGTCCGGCAGTGTCCAGCTTCTGAACGAAGTAATCGTTATGCTCCACTATCTTTTCCATCACCCGTTGAAAATGTGGTCGACTTACGTAATCGACGCCTAAACGTATCGGGCTCATAGGTTGGGTTCTTGACAAAATTATCCTGCATCAGTCGGTCGTGGGCTTCGAGACGGCCTCTGTTAGTTTGTCATCGGACGGTTCCCCACTTTCGATCCTTCACCTCAGTGCATATATCCTTGGCATTGCTCTCTTTATCATTATGTCAGCCCTTCGCCGGATTCGTTGCTCCATTGCATCTTCCAACTCCTCCATAGATGGAGACTCGTCGCCGGACATTTTTTTCGAAATTTGGGATTTGAGAG
>JAYMSV010001473.1:0-12769 GCA_036897745.1 Erodium moschatum | reverse complement strand
CGGGGACTCCGTGTATGGACACTTCACCCCCATCCGATGGATCGGGACTTTGACATCCCCGTTCGGAGTCAAGGATAATGGAATCAATAGCTGATCCTGTCGGCAGAAGCGGGTGAAAGCTCGGGTCCATAACCCCATCCGCTGGATCAAGAGCCTCATCCTTTTCTTGGTGTTCTCCCTGGATGCCTAGTGTTCCCCCTAGTTGCCTCGAAAAGGTCTTCACCGAGCGATCAATATGTTTTTCAGACACCACAAACATTTTCAGGTCAAGTCAAAAATTATGCGAAGTATGCTACGATCGTGCGGCTAACGCCACGAGAATCTATCTCATCAATTGTCACCTGTATTCAGAGGCGGAACCAAGTATATGTTAAGGTGTTCCATGAAACACTATAACATATGAGAAGTTGGTGTAGTGGTAAAAGGCTCTTAAATATTTATAAGTGAACATGACAACACCCTAACGTTTAGAACATATTGTTCAAGACTATGTCTCGTTTTTTACAATTTTTTCGATTATGTTTACGGTACGTTACTCATTCGAGTTCTTTATTAATAAATTTCACCTCAAGAACAAAAAGTATACGGTTTGAGTTTGGGATAGCTGGGTGGGCGTAACTCACCCCTTACAATAATTACTGCTCCTAAAAGAAACAACATCAGAGGAAAAACAGGAGATCAAATCCGTAATTTCCATTCTAGGGCTGACGCTTGTGTCAGCTAGAGAAGGAAAGCCCCAATTGCTTTTCTGAATTTTGATTTCAATCTTATCCTCTGCAAGTTTCCGGCAAAGATCAGGTATTTTAGCACCCATTATCAAGTTCAATTTCTCTCTGAATCAGTTACAATATTTGTGTACGAAAATTTACAGTATCTGTTCAGAGCAAGGAATGGAAGGGGTGGAGAAAGTGAAGTACGAATTGGAGCATTGGGTGTTGCAGACGAGGAACCAATTGGATCCTTGGATTAAGCAGGCAAGGACCCAAATGGAGCCATGGACGCATCAAGCCGTGGAGTATGTGAATCAGACACCCCCAACTCAGCTCTACGCAGCTCTTGCTGTTTTATTCGTCACTACACTGTTTCTTCTCTTCTCTCGTAAGTCACTGCATTGAGTTCTTTGTGCGCATTTATTTATTTCGTGTGAATTGGCTTGTTTTTTATGCTTAATTTTGGATGTTTTGGGGGTATAATTTGCATAACTCAAGTTTCATCTCTCATGTTGGGTTTGATGGGAGCTATCTGTTTAGCTATTAGGAGAGAACTAGAGAAACACTGGAGTAAGATTTGAATTTGGTTACTATATCATTGCTTTGTGGCTTGCGCATTACATTTTCCAGTTTTGAGGGTCAAAATCAGTTTTAGTACCATGAATTGTATTATCTTTGTCATGGGGAAGTATGTGGGAACGAAGGGAGGGATTTATCGTCAAGTAAGTAGCAGTGATCTTGTTCGTAGGGGATCCACAAAGAAAAGCAAGAGTTAAGATGAATGAAATGAAACAGTGTCTGCCTATTAAGGTGGTTATCTGGCCTGGGTACAACTCAATTCTAGTTGAGTGTGTTCGTGCTCCCAGATTACGAGTTGTCTAAGAAGTTAAGGCTTGATTTACCTTAGATAGGCTTGACAAATATCAAATATGTAGAATCTGCCTATCTGGTCCAGCCTTGATATTCCATTTTCCTATGGTAATTCTGGTTCAAGGTTGAAATTTGACATGTCTGAGCGTGTAGGAGGTGATGTTTGTAGATTTGTAATCAAATTTTGAGGAGACACTGCTATTAGTACTGAGTTATCAACTTCATTGAGCTCGTTCAAAATACTGCATGCATGTAATATAGTCAAACTTTTCAAAAAGTGGTCAACTGTGGGAGAAAGAAGTAGACAGTGCTTTTATTGATATCTATTTTGGCTGTGTAGTACTTCATATATAGCAGTTCAGGTAGAGTAAGCATGATGCCCACTATGAGATCAAAATTTCAAATAATCTACTAATTTTCCTGATTCATACTGCAGTTCGCTTGTTAAGACGCTCAAAATCCAATACCATTTTGCTTACCGGACTCAGCGGGAGTGGGAAAACTGTTCTCTTCCATCAGGCAAGTGCTGAAACCACTGGGTTTGTCCCTTAAAAGCACCGGAATTCAATATTTTAGTTTTGTAAATATTAAATTTCGTGATCATATTACTTTATTGATCTTAGTGTGGGTGTCTAACCGTGATCATTATACGAATTCTGAAATAATTGATATCATAGGGTCCAGGTAATGTGCGAATAAATCCTTGACCATTTCACTAGTTTAGCTTGTATGCTGATCTTAAGAAGTTCCTGTTTCATAACTGAGAGTTGTAGTTGTAGTATCACATATCTTGCAGGGTTCAGTCCCCATCTGATATATACCTTTAATTGGTTAGAAAAACTATCCTAGTGACATCTAAATTTAGATATAATTTATTGCCTGCGTATTATTTTTATTAGTATTCCTTAATTTCATAAACAAAGACCATATAGTTCATGACATCCAGAAGCGGGATTTTATATGTAACTTAAATGACACTAGTTGATTTCTGCTCCAGCTTCGCGATGGTTCATCCCATCAGGGTACTGTCACATCAATGGAACCAAATGAAGACACTTTTGTGCTACAATCTGAAACAACAAAGGTAAAATTTTATGATCATCTGGTCAGCCACATATATAAGAGCATACTCTTGTTTCGTGTTTAATTTTCTTTTTATAATCAAATTATCCTCCTCTTAATACGAGTACACGACTTTGTGTTTATGCAATGCATTGGGGTGGCATTAGTTCTTTTATTTTATTCTGTTGACAATCCGAAGCCTAAACTTTCTCTTTGTTCTGTGTTTAATGCTAAATAGAAGGGTAAGGTCAAGCCTGTCCATGTTGTTGATGTTCCAGGGCATTCTCGTCTTCAAACCAAACTAGATGAGTTCTTGCCACAAGCAGCTGGCGTAATTTTCATTGTGGATGCTCTGGAATTCCTATCCATCAGTCGTGCAGCTTCAGAGTATGTACTACTTGGAGTTAATGTTTCAGGATTTAGTGGAGCCACATTCATCTTCACACATACATATATATGCTGCAAGCATTCTGACATTTGATTCTATATGTATGTAGGTATTTGTATGATATCTTGACTAATGCAAGTGTTGTCAAGAAGAAAATTCCACTACTCATTCTCTGCAACAAGTCAGACAAAGTAACAGCACATACCACAAAGTTCATTCGAAGACAACTAGAGAAGGAAATGTATGGCTTACAAGTCCTTCAACTCTATTTCTTTGATGTTTGATTAACTGTATAGCTCCATCCAAAGGTTGTATATCTATTGCATTAGTAGAAAATGCAAGGGGTCCTAGGCGCAAATCTCCTCCATGTTTCTATGGTAAACTATAAAGGCTAAAATAAAACATACACAATATTTTGGTGTATGTGTACACATGCTCCAATAAATATTGGTTGCAGCTGAAAATCATCATTCTGGTATATGTGCACGCATGCTCTAAGGCCTTTCTGTATTCATCCTTGACCAAGACTTGCAATTAATTTCTTGAAAAGCATCAATTCGATCAACCACATGCCCATGATCTTTTTTAATATTGTGGTGATGTTTTTTTTTTTTAAATTCCGGGCAAAGGTTGTTTTTATTATGTATGGGCAGATATGGTAATGTATTTGGTCTCATAATTTTCCAGTGAAAAATTAAGGGCGTCAAGAAGTGCAGTATCAGCAGCTGATGTTGCAGATGACTTTTACACACTTGGGGTACCAGCTGGAGAAGAGTTCACATTCTCTCATTTGCATAACCAAGTAACAACTGAAGAAGCTTCTGCTTTAACCGGCGAGATTTCTCAGGCAGAACAGTTTATCCGGGACCATGTAAAACCCTAGTTGTACTTTTTGAAGTTACTCCAGTTTGTTTAGTGCTTCTGTTTAGAGAGTTGGATTTGGCATTGCCTTCCAGAAAAGAAAAGGAAAAAGTTGTAGCAGACGGTAGATGATTCTATTGAACTTATAATGAAGCGGTTGCTTGACCTATTATTGCATTTTGATTAATTGTTGATGAAAGTGTTGTTGAGTTCTGTTAGCATTTTTGTCTTGGGAGTTTCAAGCTTTGCACAAAAATTTGGCTTCACCTTTTCCTAGTCTCATGGAAGTGAATTTTAACTCAAACAAGAGGGACATGGAACATCAAAATCTACAGTTGGACTATAAACATGGTTTTCTGAAGATAACAGTAATGTAATTTATATTTCAAACCATTGTTTTGAGATTTCAATTGTTTAAGTTGACAAACAGAACATAGAGCCTTCCAACATCACATGTTCATATTCACTAGCAAACACAAATCTCATTCACACATTGGTACATTCTCCAATTACAAATTTCACAGGGAAAGAGGAAATAATACAGATCAAAAGAGACAAAAAACTCAGAGACCTCAGAATTGAAGGCCATTCTCCCTAGCTGCATCTGCAATGGCAGCAATGCGGCCATGGTATAGGTATCCCCCTCTGTCATAGACTACCTTTGTGATCCCTTTCTCCAAGCACGACTTTGCAATCAACTCACCCACTTTCTTTGCCACTTCCTGACCCCATCAACCACACATATATGAGAACTTCACCTTTATAATATTGAAGTGAATAGCTAGACATCAAATAATCTAAGAGTTACTTCTATCAAACTATAATGAATTAACTACATCAAATATTATTTCAATAAAAAAACGTCACGAGAAGACTCAAACTAAGTCATTACAATTTACAACTTAGCAAAGGAAATAATTATTTGCTTTTGTAGGGTGCTTAATGAAATAAGGTTTACGTAGTGTAAAGATAAGCCATTTCAAATGCATTGCGGCCATTTAAGAAGAGAAGATATATGTATCATTTAGCACTTCAATAGCAGAGATATGCAACTATAATGACGTTTTTCTGACAATGATAACTATGTTGTCTACACCTGATCATATTTGAGAACTTACAATTGTAGGACCAGAAGTGTATTCAACAGTCTCAGAGACGGTTTTCTGCATTGTTGATACAGCAGCAAGTGTGTGCATCTTAGAATCATCAATCACTTGAACATATAGGTGCTTATTCGAGCGGTAGACAGACATCCTTGGTCTTTCGGGGGTCCCTTCAACCTGATAAAAGAATAACAAAATGGGCAGTAGAATAGATAGTGTCAAATTGTCAATACTTAGAATGACATATTGCATATGAAAGTAAAGAATGATTTGCTGAGGCATGACAAATGAGAAGTGTGATATCATCAGAACTATTTATGAATATGAAGTAATGGGAATAGACTCATATAGCTTACACAGGTTGCTTTAATAACATGAAGAGCTAAACTAGAATCAAAAATTGTATAATTGCAGCCTTTTTTGCACCTTAGCATGCTCAAGATCTTAATGTGTTAAAACTTCATTGTCTAACATATTTCAGATGTTGGGTAGGTTTCAAGGTGGAAGTAAATCATGGTAATTCAGAAACGGACCATTAATAGAGAACCAGTTCATACTCCCGTTAACTCCCTTCCCTGTCCTTTTTGCACCACAGATGTCCCCAAACCCACATAGAGATCGAAAACAGAATATATATTCATATAGTGACTCAATTTATAATCATAAATGTGGGTGCTTGCCCTAGTACAGAAACATCAATTATTTGAGGAGAAAGCATGTTTTATTGATGGAGATGATAAACTGAGCTAGAAAATGATAGTTTAAGCATTGAGGCAAGAGTAATTGCTAATTTACTATTCCACAGCATTTGCTTGAAAAATTCAAGCTTCAGCAAATACTACAAGAACTTGTACACTGATTCAGGTGCCATCATTACTATCTGTTGCAACATCAATGATACATTGCATAATCCCAATTATCATCACACCCTTTCGAGACCAAACATCAATTTCAGAACATTAGTTCAAACAACTAGACAGTAGAATCATTACAACGACAAGATTGAAGAAAACCCCCCAGCAATTTTCCGAAAGAAGGAAATGAAATTTGTAAGTTTGAAATATGGGTTGTGTTTGATTGGGAAAGTACCTTCTTCCTGATACGAGCATGGCGGGCTTTACGGTCCTGTGTGCGGGTTGAGGCTTTGGCTTCGATGACAGGAAATGCAAATGGTCTCGACAGACCGATTGGCATTGGGCATGAAAGGGTAATAGCGGAACCCAGAAAGGGCGTCTGGGGAAGGAACGATAGCGAAGAAGCAGCCATTATCGTCTCTACTAAACATCTTATCCTTTTCTCTTGTTTTATCTTCTCTCCGCCCCCTCTACTCCTACCGGGGAAGTAACTAACCCTGCAACCAATCATCATTTTTACTATTTTTGTTTTTTGAAAAATCATTTTTACTATTCACTACTCACTTTATTTTCTGTAAAAATTCCTTAGCCACAAATAATGTCTTCTTATTTTACAACCTCTATTTTGTTTAAGATTTTAATATTGTTATTGTAATTTAAACTCTTGTTGTCAAATCCAGCACTTGATCCCTTGACAAACAAATATTAGTGAAACGATTTTATATTTGGAGATTTTATATTTGGATCTTTGATATGACGATCAAAATTAAATCACAATGATAATATAAAAAATTGAATTTATCAGAGACAGACAACTCATTCAAACTATCACCCAGTATATATAGATAGCTGCACCAAACATTACATGCAACATAATTATTTGATTCAATTTTTTCATCTCAGTAAATATTGCTAAGATACAGCCAAATCTCATCTATAAAGTGAAAAGCTTGGTAAAGCCGGATAGCATATTTAATCAACTGAAATTAATCATCTACATTATATTTCAATCCTATAACTATGCACCAAAGGTCTGTCATTGTGAAAGAAAGATCATCTAAGAAATCTTTCGACTCTACGAAGGCGTAGTTCCTCCAAAGAAAGATCCCTATCCCGCTCCCGCTCCCAGGAACTGTGTCCAGCGCTCCTCCTGCTTGTCCCACACATCTCACATACACTATACCAATCACCATTATCATATGTACATGCTTGGCATCTCCATTCACCACCCACTCCTGTATGACTTCCACCAACAACTCCTCTACCATAAATCTGTCTCCTTTGAAATCCAAACATGTTCCTTACAAACCTCAAAGGCCAGCGAAAGACACCGATAAGCCCTTTAATGACTAAGGCCAGTGGGTCTGAACCTGTATATGATCCTCTCAATCTTAGATAGAGGAGGCCTGCAAGTATCCCACCAAGGTGGCCAAGAAAGGAGACACCGGGCACTAATACTTGGATGATGATCAGTTCAGCCCATGCAGCATGGCGTGATGGTACAGTGAGCCCGTACACAGACGTGTAGTCATCTGATTGGGAGTTGAGGACAACTTTCATGGCGAAGAGTACACCAGAGAACCCCACAGCATATTGATAGTAGTAAGCTTTCTGGTAGTCAAAGAACAAGCTCAGAGACCCGGCCAGTATCATTGTGATAGCTTGGGACATGGCCAGTAGAGTAGCGACCATAGACAAGAATTTAGCACTTCCCATTGAAGATTCCAACTGAATCCCCTTCCATAAGAGTGACATCATGTTGTAAAACAGGTGAGGTTCATCAATGTGGTAGAATGGCGAGAGAAAGAACCGCTTCAAATCCATGTACTGTTGAGTAAAACATCAAATTAGTTGGGACATATTAAGTTTTAAAACAATTGAACACAATAAGCTTAATAACAGATATTGAAGAGGAAACCTTATGCAGTACCGAATCGACTACATTTGAGCTTAGGGATACACTTAGCGATAACTCATAATACTATGGCTCCTTATTTTTGAAGGAGTAAGGCAATGGAAACTTCCAAAACATCAAACTCTAGGCAATGGAAAGGACTCAGAATCACACTCATTAGCTTGTTACAACAACAAAAACACTGATTAGAGAATGAGAACATATGATCCAAAGGAGACATCCATTGAAATTGGGTATCTCTAAAGCTATTTTCAACAACAAACCAGATATTCAAATTGAGGGGAAGAGTTTGAAACGCAATACAAAATTGGTTGTTTCTTAGCTTAATCCAGACATTTAATTTGACCCCAATATGCCCAAACAACCAATCCCTAAAACCCAGAACTCCGAATCAACAAACAAACCAAAGCAAATTCACAATCCAGTATCAATGACGATAATAATGGGGCGAATTCAAAATCAGAGAGAGCAATAGAGAAGTAAGTACCTTGAGGATGAGGTGGGGATTGAACCAGACATGGTCAATGGAAGGGATGAGAGAATTGAGAGGAGGCGGTCGCAAAAAGGTGAGGACGTTGGCGGCGAGGAGGGCGGCGGTGACCGGAGGCTTCCTGTGGATCCTGTGAAACTCGTTGGCTACGTGAATTGCAAGCAACGGCAGCATTCCGCCCCACGCTCTCCGTCCTCGGTCCATCATTTTGTCTGTGAATGAGGTCAAGCTCTTGCCTCACAAAATAAAACAACTTTGGTCGAAAGCTTCGTTTGTGAAGAAGATAAAACAACTTTGCAACAGAAAATTCCAGATGATTCTTCTCTTCTCTTCTCTTCGCGACGAAGAAATTGGATCATATTGTATGGACACGCCTCACTAATTCTGTTTGTATTAGAACATTTAGTTTTTTTTTTTTTATCTTAATCTAATTTGACCAGACATTTTTTTTTAAAACAGTATGCTAATTCGTTAGTTACATAAACTTTCCTAACAACGTATTAATAGTTCTTTTTTAGCATGGGAATGAAATTTCATTGATACGAGGGATAGTGCATATGAAGACAATATAGGAAATTATAAGAAATAAAAGGGCGAGCCAAGTTCGGGAAAAGAAGTTCAAGATGCGAGTCCTATGATTAACATGACCGGTTCCAGGTAAAATCTGAGGGGGTAGATTCTCTTGATGATGGTCGCATGGCCGTAAATCAATTTGTTCTTTTCCTGACTCGACCTTAAAATTCTCGTGGGGTCTGATAAACACGTTGGGCTCTCGGCGGAGACCCATGAATGCATCTAGGAGAATACCGGACATTCAGGGAGAACATTAGGAAAATGGGAGGCTTAGGGTCAGGGCGGGGTGTGCGTCCCCAAACGCACCTCGTTGCTTGATTTCAAACTCATTGGCCCTGGTGAGATTGCTTCGCAGACCTCGCTTGGGTATCAGTGCCCCGATCCAGCGGAGGGGGTTGGGACTGTCATGTACGAAAGCCCCGAGTGATCAGGTGCGCCACAATCTCGAGGCCGGAACCTGAATCGGGCCTCCGATGAGGTCGGATGATCGAAGGACGGCAGAGGATATTTGGGACCTCAGCAGATCCACCACAGGTAGGTAAACATGCTCGCGACAGAGGCGACGAGGAAGGGGGAGGCGCGAGTGGCGGTCAGTTGATCGTCGTAGGAGAAGGAAGAGGAGGTGGTAGTGCTCGATCGCGAGCGGTGGTCGGAGAACAAAACTCATTTGATCTCTTCCCCTGGCCGTTCTGAGGAGATCCAGAACAAAGACGTTGGAGTAGATGCATGAGGAGGTGGTGGTGGAGGAGTAGTGGTAAATGGCCGAGACGGTGCCCGTAAAGAAGAACACGTCGTGAAGAACTAGACCCGACTGTTGAGAGTGACATTACCTAGTATGTGCCATGTGATTTAAAATATTGTCAACATATTAATAGTTGAATTCATTTTATCCTACTTCATTTATAGGGCAAAAGAAAGTAACATACCTTTTACTTCTGGTCACACGCACTGAACTACCATTGTTTAAAATTCATGAATACGATACTAGGGATGGAAAAGTGACCCGACCCCAACGAGGATCCGATGCCCCCGATCCGTTCGGGGCGGGGAATTCCCCTACCAGGACGGGGAACGGGGCACTGACCGATTAATTTCCGGCCCTAAGATCTCATTGTAGTTATTGAGCTCCTCTACCAACTCAACTGAGATGGCTTATGTGTTTAATCCATTTTAGTAGTATTTATATAACTAACTCGTATATCATTCCGGTAAAACTAAAAGTACCACATCGGTTACATTGTAATCAAATGCTTCACTTGTATCTACACAATTAATGACATCATTCTTCCCATTTATAACTCATATATTTCCCTCTAATGTATTAAATATTTTGAGGTTTTACTCAAAAAAAATCTTTTTTTAGATCCAAATTTTTTTAACATTTATCTTAGTTCACTTTATTTTTAAAAACCTTCCCATTTAATAAATTATTTTTTAAAAATACAGCCTATATTGAATGGGGCGGGCGAGGATTCCCCGTACCTTACGGGGCGTTGGGTAAGGATTCAGGGCGTGGACAGGGCGGGAACCCCGCCCCGTTGTCATCCTTATACGATAATTAAGCTTTTGGTCACACACACTGAACTACCCATTACCAGTTAGTAGAGAGTGAAATGGCGATTTTGTCCTTACATAATTGAACCCTATGGATATTATGTATTATTCGTATTCTCTAAACCTATCTCACAATACATATTTAACCAAAAAAACGTTGATCTTATTCTTTGTCCAATCACTAAGATAGTATAGATTCAACTAGATTATCTGCACCAGCTTCACGAAGAACACGAATAATACATAATACCCATATGGTACAATCATGTAAGGGAAAAATCACGATTTCACTCTCCAGTAACTGACGATGGATAGTTCAGTGTATGTGACCAAAGGTTTAGATAACGTTGGATAACACAACGTGTATGACCAATACTATAAGGCCATTTACTGTCTTTTACCCTAATTTATAATAAAATAAGTATATTTAGGGTTAATAGTAAAGAAAATACTTAAAAATATTTTTGTAACTCTTGTAGTCCTTTATTTTATAGAGGAGGCGCACAACCCTTTGTTGTTAGCTAGATCACGGAATCAAAGCCTTACAGAGACAGCAGCCCGGGAGGAGGACCCCGTCCGGTGGAGGTATGGTTTAGAGCGGTGGAATTAGGGTTTAGAAACCTAAATATCCCCATCCCGGAATCAGGTCCTTCTGGGGCAAGATGAGCAGCGAAGCGAGGGAGAAGCTCTGCATGTACCTTGAAAGGGTGACCCCCCTTCGGTTTGGACGGCGGTCCGAGAGCCGACCCTGACGAGAACACTACCAGTACCGAGGGAGCTACTGGTTGATGCCTTCTGGGAGTCGATGGAGCAGGATTCGACAAGGAAGAACCCATCCCAATGATTGGAGGAGATACATGCATGGTAACCTTCGGCTTGCGCTTCGTCTTCTCTCGAATTGGTTTGACTAAGGCTGAAGAAGAGCGTGGAGGCATTAAGTGGGGAAGAGGGGATGAAGGGGTGACCGTGGATGCGGCGGGAGATGGTGGTGCAGGCGGCGACATGACAGTCGAAGTAGGCTAGGATTTAGACTAGACTTTTCTAGATAGTGGAGCACACGCAAGATCGTGGAGATTTACGATTGGTTATAACAATACAAATTTAGATAAAGAGGATATGTGAGAACATTAATATTATGGGTAAATATAGATTACAGTAAGCTATCATATAACTTGTTTTTAAAACAAGGCGCTAAAAATGACAAAATCGTTCAAGGGCTACAAGAACAATAATTCAAAGATTGTGTAAATAAACTACAATACTAAAACAAGGATCGTAATTAACATAAATCAAAGACCTTAGCGGGTTGAGCTCAAAGAAATACTAGAGATCATCCACTTGTCGAACAATGTCGGGTGAGTGACCACTCTCGAAGCATTCGATGAATGGTTGGGTAGGAGACTTGGTTGACCCGTCCTTACTAAGCTGGTTCGGGGCAGATGGACTTTTCTCTAGTCCTAATTAACAGGCTCTGATGTCCTCCCTCAGATATATGAGAGAGGTCGTGAATGTAGAGTATGTTGAAAATCGTCTAACGTGACAGGAGATGAAAAGATACATGGTGGTATCGACACCACCCTGGGTTTGGTGATCGGGGGGCATCAACCCAACCACTGCCCCAAAGGTCCTCATTCCGATGGGCAAGGGTGCTTCCCGCCCCTCGCCCGATGCACCATTATCATAACAATTTTGGTCGCGTCGATATCAATCTCTCCGAACCTCTAAGGCGTAATAACCGTGAAGGAGCTTGGTGACACAAACTCATAATAAAACCCAAACAAACCTCAAAAACTATATTTTCAGCAGGAAATAGAGTCTTGGTTCCACCCTCACAACATAAGGGAAGTTGTATGTCAGGCTCGCGATCTTCTTAGCGTTGAACCCTAATCGCCACCACCCCTTTCTGGGTCTAAACTCTTGCATTGTTCCCATCTTAATCTTCCTCGTATTGAGAGCCGTCAAAATGGTATTGAGCTCTGGACATGACGCAATCAACAGGTGGAGACGTTGGAAGTCCCCCCTATTCGCGGACAGGACGCAATCAACCAGTGTAGATTAGTCCTATTCCGAGAACGAGTCCTAGATTGATTACCAGGAAGGTCGTCGTGATCACCAAAGGGACCAACCCTCCCTGATCAATCATAAAGGTCACAATTGAGCCACCGCATCCGAATATGCTCGAAGCCCTAGCCGCCATGGAATATTGGAGAGAGAAGCCAGGGGATACGGCTAATGTAGCTTTAAATTCTACTACTCGACTATTTTCCCCTTCCAGTCTCTGTACGAAGCTTAGATCCAACAATTCACCACCATTTAGTAATTGTGTCTCGGTCCTAACCGCCGAAATTATGGATACTCTTGGTAATGACTCAATCTCATCACGTTCCAC